>CAMXCT020000338.1:0-214110 GCA_947184155.2 Cladocopium goreaui | reverse complement strand
AAAATATAAAATAATATAATATATAATATATATATTTATAATAAACAACAAAATAAATATAATAATATATCCAAATCATTATAAAAATAACATAAATTAATTAATAAATAATAATAATAATAATCAATAAACCCAACAAACCCAACAAACCACAAATATCCACAAACAACGAACAACGAATAACGAACAACGAACAACGAACAACGAACAACGAACAACGAACAACGAACAACGAACAACGAACAACAAACAACAAACAACAAACAACGAACAACAAACCACAAGCAACAAACAACGTACAACGAACAACGAACAACGAACAACGAACAACAAACAACAAACAACGAACAACAAACCACAAACAACAAACAACAAAAAACAAAAAACAAACAACAAACAACAACAACGACAACAACAACAACAACAACAACGAACAACAACGAACAACAACGAACAACAACAAACAACAAACAACAAATAAAAACCAACAACCAACAACCAAGAACCAAAAACCAACAGCCAAAAACCAACAACCAAAAACCAACAAACAAAAACCAAAAACCAACAACCAAAAAACAACAACCAACAACAACCAAAAACCAACAACCAAAAACCAACAACCAAAAACCAACAACCAAAAAACAACAACCAACAACAACAATAACAACAACAAGAAGAAGCAGCACAAATATACGACAAAAAGATGTGTTACAGGTTGCGGTATGAAAGCACATCATACTGTGCCCTGCGCGCACGCGCCGAGCACATGAAAAACACCAACGCTCACACTACTGTATTAGCCTTATGGCATCGCTGGTGTGCGAAGGTCTACAATAGATAATATGTTTTAATAATTAAAAAAAACAATAAAAACGTTTATTTATATAAATTTAAATACAATTACTCGGAATTCCTTTCCGGCAATCTTAATATTTTTAATATTGTTCGCGATTTTTCTTAATTATTTTTGTCTTGATTCTGATTTTTTTAACGCCTTTATCTAATTTTATTTTCCCTCTTCCCGCATCTTACCGCATCTTCTTATTCTTCTCAACCCTTCTCGCGTTTCCCCACCTCTTCTCAACTCTCACCTCTTCTCACCTCTTCCCACCGCCATCTATGAACGCTTTCCTCCGCTCCTCGTCTTCTGCAGAAAGGGCTTGGAGCTGTAGCGCCACGAGGGAAAAGACTGTATAACTAAAATGCAAGCGTAAAGACTTGCACATGCGTATAATCAAATTGGTGCTGGAAAAAATGAAAAGACCTGGGACAATCCAATTGCTTTAATCTGGATGAAACAGGTACAAAAGAAGAAGTATGGGAAACGTATTACTTACATTGATTATGTAGAAATAACGAAGGGATAGTTTCAAACTTCGTGTGGTATTGGCCATCTCAGCCATCAAAGCTTTAATATGCCAACGAGTATACCAGAAAAAAACACATACGACCATCATATCCACTTCCCGAAAGGAGACAAAAATCAAGTCACCATCTATTAATTACACAGTAGTTCGTAACCCGTAAAAAAAAATAAAAACTTTAAAAAGCACAATTTGTTCGTTTACACATTTAAAATTAACAAAAAACATAATTAAAAATCAATTGCGTTAAAAATCAATTGCGTCAAATACTAGTTCCATCCCAAGTTAAACATACTATTGTTTTGTTTTTTAATATATTATTAATAATAATGGTATATATATAGATTAATTTAATATTTATAATTTTAAATAAATTATATATCATATTAAATATTATGTCAAAATTATATTTAATTATACGTATGTATATAATATTTATAATTTATATAATATTATATATAAATATAATATTGAATTTATTCAATTTAATTGAATTCTTATTTTTATCTAATATATAAATATATTCTACAAATTTCAACAGATTATCAGAATTTTGAGTAGGAATATAATCTCTGACCATCAATTAGACTTAATTATATACTCCTTTTTTGGGCAGGGCAGAGCTGGCTGTACAAGGAAATCCTATCCCGCTGGGATAGAATTTCCGAAGAAGCCCGGCACACACCGGGGCTTATCGGCGACGAAAGGCAGAATGTCCGCAGCCACAACTGGTTTCTTTGAAAAGAACTTGCGGAACATGACAATGGATTACTAGGATTACAGCAACTTTTCAGGACATCGTCCAAGAAAATCCATGATGCACCAACGGTTCAGGCAGCGTCCCGGGACAGGCGTCTCCCACCATTTGCTCATGGCACATGAGCTGATGTTTGAGACTTGGAATCATCATGATCAGAGATTTCAATATCATATGCTTAAAACAATAGTAAACCCCCATTTTTGATGGTTTATACCACCCATTTATGGTGAATTTGTTTTTTTTTAAGAAATTGTTTTAACGCCATTATTTCAATATAATATCATCAATTGATGTCAGTGGTCACATCCATTTTCCATATATCCGTTTTTCATGACGACCGGATCACATCCCATCACTCAGCTACCCAGCCTATCACTATCCATCGCACGGACTCTGGACCTGACCGCAACATGGGAAACTGTAAAAGGATATCCCAGCAGTTTTGTAAACCATGGAAGTTCCGGCCTTTTCATTTGATATTATATGTATATATATATAATATTGATTATATATGTTTTGTTGGTTCCAGTTGTCATGTGCGTTGACTGAAACGGACTGGGTTACTTCCAACTCCATTCCTTGATCATCATTTTTCCTCGAAAAACTTGCCGTTTCCAACGTGTACTACAGTAGCCTATTTTCAGACACACCCAGCTATATCAATTTCCGTGATGCGTTTTGTGTTGGTCAGAAACATCTCCCCGCAAAGGTTCTCCAGCTTCCCTAACGTCAGCCTGCTCACTCCTCCAACAAAAAGTAGCTGCCAGCCGACTTTTGTTCCCGGTCCTGGCCGAGTACACCAGAGCACAAATCTGCTGAGTCCAAAACCCCTTTTGTGAAGGCCATGACACTTACCATGGACAACCTGACCAAGTTGTGTTTATCTGGTGGATATCCATGGATATCCAACTTTCCAAGTGCTGATGCGAGGAGGCTTTGCCAAAGTGCCATTCCTGGAAGCATTTTTTTGACACTGCAACCAAGCAGTGAACACCACAACCAATAATTATATATTGTATTTATTATTATTTATTTATATTTCACCATTATTTACTATACATTATTCACAATTAGTGACACTAGTGAAGTTCCATTTTTTTGATGAAGACATCACTAATTGTGAACTCTATGCAGCCAATTGGTGGATTGTTTGTGAATCTTCCCCTATATTTCAAGGATTTTCAATCTGGGTTCAGTGTGGCTTCTTCCGTGTGTATCCTTTGGTGTGGAGGATCACCGAACCCTCACCGAACCTTCACCGACTCCGCTTTGTTGATGCGAGGCCGGAAGTTCGTGGGGTCACGACCTCGTCTCAACAGGTGATGTTCTTGACAGCGGGGTTTACCAAATACTCATCACCCATTGAGTTGATTCCTGGATCGAAGGTTCGAAGGTATCCCATTGCCCAGTGCCCAACGGAAGGTGATCTCCAGCTGCGCCAAGAACTTGTTCATGCCCTGCAGGCAAAACGTGCCTGAAATCTCAGTTCCTTCTATTGGTTCATGTTGGGATTCCCCATTCACTGAGTGTTAGAAATTGTTAGAATAGAATCCCCATTTAACAAGTGATGACTGTATGTCAGCAGAAAAGCACTGGCTGATGACAATAAATGGCCTAAACGGAACCACCACAACATCTGGAGTTGCAAGGTGAATTTCCAACTGGAAAATTTGTTGTCTCACTTTTATTGTTGCTTCCAGTGGTGATTTCAAGCCAACTCAAAAAAGGATGAACAGCTGGTTCAATCTCCATGTCTGCGGGGGACTTCCCAAAGTTTTGCACCATGAGAGTTCCTACCCCGGTAGATCAACCGTTACCCCAGCCTCCAACAAGGACATCGGTGCAGATGCCATGCAGTGAATGCCGGGTCTGGGGACGGAGGATGAACACATTGCCCCTTGGGGTATCCCCCCATGGCTGACCCTTGCCGCTTCATGAAAATTACGGCTGACCCGTGCTGTTTAGAAAGTACTGGTAAAAGAAGTTGAGGGGCTCGGCTCCAATCCCAACTATATCTTGGAGGTTACATCAAATCCTTGCTAGCTTGGAATTTGAGGGACCCTGACGTAAAGTTAGTAAATTCTTAAGTTGCTATTGTGTATTATAGGTTGTATTCTTGGTATGTCGGAGTACTCGGCCATGTATTGTCAGTATTGTGCTTATTCACATATTGCATTTTTTGGGGCCTTGTGCCAGTACTGAAGCCACCTAACACCAAAAACAACTTTCCAGCCGCTGTCAAACTGTTTTTGCAACCTCGCACCAATGGCACTTTACCCAATTAAATTAAGACGTGATAAGAACTGGATGGACCCTCACCTTATCTATCCCTAAAATTCTTCACACTTGAAATTAAGAATTTGATATATACCCTCTGGTTATTTAGCGTAGCTATGGAAAATGGCCCAGAACACATCCCAAAGCAGGTGATCCAGCTAGATGCAAAAGATTCAAATCGTGTTTTTTCTGAAAGTGGCGGAATACCAAGTAATCCATCGTTCCATTCCATTACCAATTTCAGGAGGTGGGAGGGCCATTGAGGTCGGTATAGCCCATCATGACTATCCCAAGATGATGCGAGATTGCCTGAAAATGGCTTACTGTACCGGATGTTACCGGATGTTACCGGCCCAATTCCAATGGTCATCAGATTCTTTCCCATCAAAATGCAGCGCCTATTTTGGGACACTGTTTTTTATGTTTTTGGTTGGTCGAATGCCCATTTATAGCCATTTAACATCATTTGACATCATTCATCATCATTCCATAGGTCTGGCCACGGCGACTTTTCCCATGGCCATGAAAACCGCCATGGCTCTGCACCTACCATCGTAGACGATGACCCGATCTGCCAAATACCTGGCGCCACAATAGTCACTGGTCGCTAGTGGAGACCACCCCCCCAAAACAATGGTCGTTTAATGATTGATGGGGATTACCATAATGGGTCATAAGAATCTCTAATAAATAAGGTCTCATGACTTAACTTATGACCCTCTAAAGAACAAATCAACCCTTGGGTGTTGGCCACTGAATTGGTTTCATCATCCAATTCACTAGGACAAGACTTACGACTGAAGCCACCAATTCGTTCAAGAAGGACCCTACCTGAAGCAAGTCAAAAAATAACGGAATTGGAAGATGAAAATATGAACACCTGGACATCAGTGGAAATATCCTTTCAATATCTGTTGAACATGAGGGATTTCCCAGCTCCATGTTTCTCTTCAGAACTCCTGCAGATCCACCGAACCAAATACCATCACTAAGTACGCCGTTGTTGCAGACGATGCCGGGGAAAAAACATGAAAAAACACGAGAATCTCACATAATATTCCCAGATGTCAACAATTTAGCCGAAAGTTAAGTTGCCGAAATATCTCACATGGTTTCCCCGGGGTCTCACGTAGCCATGATGAAGTCGTGTTCCACGATGAAGGCTGTCTTTTTGGCATGTAAGATGAACCTGGTGGAGCATCAGCCGTGGATGATGGGTTGTCAACATAGCCACTAGCGACCACCGGACATGACCGGACCAATGGTGGTGAATAATGAGAATTTAACCGTTTAACCATACAAAATGGGCTTAATTATATTTGACAGTGTGTCAAAACCAATAGTACCCCTGTAGTTCACATCAAGTCATAGCTGGGTTAAAATGGATGTGAATAACCCACTAAAAATGGTATTAATTAATAGGTATTGATCCATAGCCATTTAATTATCCCATGAATCATTGATTTGGTTGCGTTTGAAATGGCAATCTGCAGGGAAATTATGACGATGAACCAACGGATTTATAGGCTGAACTTATGGGCTCTGGGAATGATTTGGGCGCTTGTCTCATGTCCATGGCTATGGGTCAAACATGATCATATATATATATATATATATATGTAGTATTATAATATTATATAATATACATGGAATGGGTTATGGCCATCCATCCGATAATGGGAATCCTGGGGTACACTGTGAATCCCTATTACTGAATTGATGATTATCCAATTTTATGGGAAAGTAAGCCGTGCTTGGACCATGATACACATCTTAGGTCCGCAAGTTTGACCCGTTTCCAAAAAGGGGGTCGCTTAAAGTTCCTGCTTCTGGATGCAGGTACCCTCTGGTAATCTAATGAAGCGATGGAAAACCACCATTATCTATGGGATAGCTAAATTAGGTGAATTAGTATCCTATAATGGTTATCCTATAGTTATTATTATTAGCATCCTATTAATTATTAGTATCCAATAATAGTATCACTAATAATTAATAGGTGAATTTCATCTACAGATGGAAGGAACATTTTCCATAGCTGCGTGTTAGATTACCAGAGGCCCGCTTTCCGCGATGCAGGGCGCAAAAATTAACACAGGTGGTGATCCTACAGGCTATCGTCATTTGCCCCATTCAATGGCAATTTTTGTGGGTGTCCAACTTTTAATATAGATCCTTTTAGGATAAAACCCAGGTATTCAAAACTCTGTCATTCTACTATACCGGTTCGTTAAGAACGAGATTCCCATGATGGATCATAATAATCCCCAACATATTGGGTAGTACAACCCCCTACTCGTATAATCATTCGTCAACAAGGGTTTTGAACACTGCTCAGGTTCATGGTTTCAGCTGGCTGTTGCTGGTTCTATGTCAGGATCAACTCAGATTTGGATTACCTTTGGACCACCAAAGACCCAAGAGTACGATCCAACTGAAGTTAGGATTGATATTGGGTAAGAGGGTAACGACTGGTTTTCAGACCCCCGCATCAACCGATGGTCGCCAAAATTGGGACTTCCCCGCATCGATCTCCATTTTTGTTGGCTCAATCATCATCAACCCTTATATACCCTGATTCTTTGGACCAATTTCCCTATAATTTCCTATCCACCCTATGGCAATCCAACCGGATTACCATCCACCCGGGCTGGATGGAGACCTCTTCATCACGCGGGCGGCCACGACGCGTTGTTCGACATCAAGGTAGGCGGAGGGCTCATCGATCAGGTAGATATCCGCCTAGGAGATCACGTTGGAACCTGTCTAGTCCTACATGCCAAGCATTCCGACTTCATATGATTTTCAGCTGTTTGGTAAAATCTATGCATAAATTTATTATATTTGTATAACTTATATGTATATATGTATATATAAAATATATATATATCGTATATATATATGTATATTATATATATATATATACATATTTGATTATTCATATTTAGATGTATCAATTATATATCCCTATGGTGGTTTGGAGGGAAACAACAAAGATAACCATGGAAAACATGTTTGGGTTATCATTGGTTATCTTACACACTGGTTGGTGACCTAAACTTATTATCACCAAAAGCATTCGCACTCGATCATTTTTCACGAAAAGACTTAAGAGATCTTAAGAGTCTTATACACACAGCTTTTTGCTACCGGCAAGCAGATTCTTGGACAGGTTTTACCGAACATATCAGCCACACCCCGCCAAAATCCTAGGTTTTGTGCTTCACCATCCCAGCGGATACCAATCATTCCCAGGCACAGGCTTCCCCAGAGAGAGCACCAAAGCCACCTTCGTTGGAACAGGAAAACCCACCGTGCCAACTACCCAGGAACACGGACCCCAAAAAGTGAAATTTGCAATCGTAGCATCATCCAAACACCTTTTTTTTGGGGGTTCTGTGTTGGATTCAGAAAGTAATATGTATTATATAGTAAAATTATACACATTAGAATATAATTCAGGGTAGTTTACCAATGAACATAGAGTGCCTTGAACATCTCTACTCCTGAAGGAACAACATGGTTGTATAATTACTTCCAACTTTGACCAACAACCGGGATATTCTCAAAGAAACCTGGACATTCCGTACTAATAAAAGGTATATAGATAGCTGCCACCAAGGACCAGGAAACTCCTTGCGAGTCTCAGGCCATCCTTCAAAAGGATATTTCGGTGTGGCTCGAAATCAATTCGACCCGTAAAATATTGGATGGTTTGACCCACAGTAACTTGTGTTTATTTGTGAAAGGTGACCCTCCCAAATTTCCCCACATCATATCGCCAAGCCCTGCCATACCCTTGGGGGAAATTCACCCCTCCGCCGAACCAAGCCCTCCAGGGTCAGGGGCTCGTTGCAATTCGCCACCACTCAATGTCTGTACCTTGAGTCAGCCAGAGAGGATCATCCTGAATTTCATGGGCAATGGTGGGTCAGCCATGGTCAGCCACGCAAGAGAGGGCTGTTGAAACTCATCGAAATGCGCGGTGCGAATCGCAGCAACGAGAGTTTATAGTAAAAGCTGATAAAGGTGAAATGAGCCTATCAGCTAGTTGGTTGTAACCAATGCGACATGAAATCCCCCAAAAAACATGGCCCCAAAAGTGGCCTCGAATATTCTGCCCGTGACGTAATGGATATAGGTTTAAGATGGTTTAAGATCAAGATTATTGAGCCCCCTATACTAACAATCTCTGTGGGTCAAATGGTAACGCAGCTTTGACTTTTGATCCATACCCAAAGATGTCCAGTGGGTCTCTGACATTGTGGTCTGCAATCTGATCGATAAGCATGGGCTTTGTCACATCAGTCTGGAACTGCGGATGCAAAAACCTGGGCGACTCGGCAATCACGGCAATGTCATCCCATACCACCCTGGGGGATGTTTGTAACACGTTGCGTGTATACTGTAGATATAGAATGCACCGGTGTAGAACCTGATGTTTCAAGCAGACTTGAGAAGCAACCATGGTCAAAACATGGCATGGTCAAAACATGGCACAGTGGGATCGTAATATCGGCTTTTTCTGTTAATCCCTATGAACATGGATTTACACCACCTGCGCAAAAAAATGGGTCAACTTCACTCCCAATGTAACTTGACCATGGATGACCATCTGGGGTAAAAATTCTACCAGAAGACCCCTTTTGACTGCCATAAGGCCCTGCTCCCTGCATGATCATAGGATATCATAGGTGTCTCGTTGCCAAATATCCAAGCAGAATTGAATCGGTGGCTTTGCTGCGGTTTCCATTGACGAAAAACTTCAAACTCGACTTGTTTCTGGAGGTCGTGATTTGGGAATCGATACCTACTTTCTGTGAAAACGAACACTGGCCGCACACATCACCTTTGCGATATCGGAAGACAGCATTTTTGAAGGAACACGCATCAGCAAAAAATCCGCAGCATCTCATTTCACTCCTTTCCTTCACAAATTGGAACATCTGATTTGTGGTTCCAACATGTTCCAACCCAACCCCACAGTAAGAAAGTCATTGGCAATCAGTTTTTTTTTTCAATTTCTAGGGCTGGACGGAAACAATAATTGAAACCGTCAACCAAAAAGTACCACATCAATGAAATCCCCATCTTCACTGTGATGGGTCACATTCCCATAGTTGATTAATCCAATTACAATTACTGGTGTAATCACCATCTGTTGATGATCAACTCCCAATATTTGTTAGTTCCACGTTCCATCCTTTTTCTAAACTTAACTTAACCCGCATCTTTGTGCTTAGTGCTAAAGTTCCCATGTCCGGTTGACAAGTGCATTTTTTTCTTGTTGGTAGCATCCGTAACATTCATGTTGTCAGGTTGCTTGCACCAGCTTTTCAGCAAAAAGCCTCTGGATTTAGGATCCAAATCTCGCATTATACATCATTATACCACTATTTTTGTTGGCTAAATCCCCATTTTTGTTGACTATCACCACTAGAAGTTAGCAACCCCTCATCCTCAGGAAAGCGAGATGGATTTTAGCTCCCCACGCATCTCGGATCTTCCCCAAGAACAAGTCCTGATGGGACAATCCACTGGGGTTGAAATTGGGATTTTTCAAGCAGAACTACCATCTGGTTATTTAACATAGCCATGGAAAATCATCATTTTTAATAGGTAAACCATCTATAAATGGGGCATTTTCCATGGCTATGTTAAATAACCAGAGGGTATATAAATTGGTATTTAAACATTTGGCTGAAATTATATCACCAACCCAACCAGATATGGTTTTTGTTCACAAATCAGGATTGAGGCAGAAAACTAGGGAGATAAAAAAAGACGATCCGTGGCGATTCCTTTAATTTGTTCCCTGGCAATAGGACAGCAACTTTTTTGGTTATATTTTGTTATACTGGGAAACTTTCCATGTCTTGAAGATCCCGCGCAAACTCACAGGGACGTGTTGCCGTCAGACAAATGTCTTAAAATCAACTTGCACTCCGGAGCAAATCAGAGCACCCCTTGAAGTCCTAAAGCCTCATGGCTAGAGCTGGCAGGCTTGGTTGCCTTTTAAACTCGGTGTAGATCTGTCAGTTTCTGCGAGACTGGTTGTTGCTGGTGGCATAAATTTGCCCCCCCTCAGAACTCGCTAGATGTTGCATACAAAAAAGGATCAACATTTCACGCCACCCATTTCGAGAACTGCCCCTTGGATCACATCTTCCCCTGGCACCAATCCTTGACTGTACCATCAAACTTGGCGCTGATGGTCTGCGGCTTGTAGGACACCTTGCTGGGGCTGGGGCTGCAGCTTCAGAGGGTAACCCCTTTGACCCTATGGAAGCACCTCTGAGGCTTGGAGCAGCTGCAGGAACATAGGGAACTCATGGGAACTCTAGCGATCAACAAATAAGAGGTTTATCTCTGAAGTTTTGTGTGGAGTGCACACAAAAAGGAAGGCTTCGGAAGATTTGAGCCATTAGCCATGTTCATCAGATTCCTTTGGCTTAAATAGGAGTGCTAAAGAATCTACACTGCTGAGGCCAGCGGCATTCAGCTCAGGCAATTCATCGCCTATCCGCGAGGATCAACAATGGACGAAAGACGTGGCTGTGATTTTTTTTTGGTTAATTGGAACCACTTTGGAACCCTGATCAACTGGGCACTTCCATACATTTTGTGACGGTTGAAGTCACAGAATCCACCCCTGAAATTAGTGATTTGAGGTCGATGTCGCCAATGATGCGCACCATCCCATTGCGAATGTTTGCCTTGGAGACCTTCCCATATTTGCTGGCGATTACAGTATAGAATCACCCGTTGCTGATGGCTAAATTATGCTACATCCATATTTTTCCGGCGAAATCTCTAGATATCTCCAGTCTAAGGGACCTTTTTTAGCATGGCAGGTCCGCGCCTTCTTTCATATCGTCAGGTTTCAACAAGCCGGCAAGCATTCGGATGAAGGTGGTCTGGGACAGGATGGGATTCCGGGCTCATCATTTGGGGGTTTCCATAAATGGTGGTACCCCCAAATGGATGGTTTATAATGTTTATAATGGAAAATACCATTAAAATTCAAATGGATGATTTGGGGGTACCATGGGGTACCCCTATTTCAGGAACCCCCCATGTCTTCAGCAAGAATTGAAGTCATTTTTCTGTGTGACCTGGATCCCTCAGGATCTCCTAGGATCACGGGTTGATCAATGAACCAAGTTGAGGCAGTCAAAACATGAGGGACCATATACGGAAAATAATGATTACCTACCCTTTTTATGGGGAGATGAGATATACAACCAATTGCTATGATATTTGGGTCTGGACATGAATGATACCCATGTTCAGTGGCACTTTCTTTAAAGGAAAATGATGGTTGACCATTGACAAATCAGTCAATTTCGGGGTATTCTATGTTCGATCCAATCTGTTTACATTAGTGTCATGGTCAAAACATGGTTTGGCCGTCCCGTAGTGGTTATCGTTATGACCTGTGGCTACCCCCATTTTAGGACACCTCCGCTGGTGGGCTAAACTGCTTCTTGACCTATATATCCAATACGTTTAGTGAATTTAAAAATGGTCTTTGGACACTTTTCGAATGTGGGTAAATGGGGGTCATCAGTTACCATGCAACCCCTTGCATGGTGTGACCGTGTTGCCTCTGTAGTGGAGAAATGTTGCCTCCCATAAACACAGCAACATTTCTATAGATAGGAAATGGAAGAAACAACATATATCAAATACAGTACCAGTAGATGGTGTACATCATTTAGTTCAACTGATTTCCCATACCCAACAACAATCAGATTGTTCATCTAGGTCAAGTGTGGGTCCAAAACCAATATTGTATGCGAACCTTCCAATATGTCACTGATTCTGTTGATCTTTTGGGCGATGACGAGGGTACACGGGTGACAAGACCCAAACTTGCCTAAAAAAGTGCAAGATTTGTTCGTAATTCCAATAGGATTATGGTAGATATGGTAGTATCAATAGGTCGGGGTTATATACTACCAATATTGATACATATGTACAATATATCAACTACTTCAATATAAGCTCCCAGGTTATCTATTGTCATATGTAAACCAACTACTTCGGCTAGACTCTCCAGTCTAAGCTGGCCATCTTCCTCTTGAATTCACCGGGGCTTTGATGGATTTCTCTGACCGGGCTATCCTACATCAACTCGTTACTCATCATATTCCCATGATATTGCCTTGTAATGCCTTGTTTGGGGGTAATATTTTTACATATCCCAATCTTCAGAAACACTCAAAGATCATTTTTTTTGGGGTTCCCCATGAAATCCCCATGGTGTCCACTGGAAAATCCCAGACATTGTTGGTTATCTCCACGTAGTAACAGGTCAAAATCCACCGATAGAAAGCTCACTTATATCCCAGATTTTTTTGTTTATCTCCACATAGTAACAGGTCTAAATCCACCGTTCAGCTCCTGCCTTGCCAGTCCCATTCTGCCCCAGAAGGACCAGAATTTCGCTTGAGGCGAAGTTGCCAGCCTATCAGCTGGAGCAGTGATAACTTCTGGATAGGGTACTGGATATATGTAAATATATACATACATAATATATGATAGTATATGTGATAATATATGTATAGTATTGTATCGCATTGTACTCTGTTGAATTGTGTTGAATTGTATTGTAATTGTATTGTATTTGTATTGTATTTGTTTTTGTTTTGTATTTGTTTTGTATTTGTTTTGTATTGCATTGTATTGCACTGTATTCTATAGTATGTACCTGGACAACTATAACCAACAAGACATGGGAATATTATGGATACAATAGAAATTTGAGTTTTGAAGACACATTTGTCACTGGGGAAACCCTCCTGTGTTTGTAGTCCTGTTCCTATGCCACAAGAGGCGCAGTAACTATCACACATGGCAGGCTGGGAAACCCTTGAACTGAATGTAGGTTTTAATTGGAAACTCATTTCAACACAACTCACTATAATTCATCGGTCTTCTCAAAATTTTGGACCCCATTTCACCTCATCTTTAAAACCTCATTCTCTCCATGTTTTAATGGCAATAAATGGTTGGAGTCACGCATATACTGAGCAACACGTTGAAAGAAAACATCGAAACTTTGATCTAAGTAATGATGCTGCTAGTATGATCTATATATCTTGCACTACTATGCGCTGTTCAAGGGGCTCCTAGCAGTTTTGAGCCAGACTCAGCACGCCCCGCAGCTGAACCTGGATGTCAAGTTGAAAAGTACCCATCTTCTTGGTCATCATTGGGTACCTGAATAATTACAGCTGATTCCCCTCTCCCCAAATCTTCTGATATCAGAACATGTTCATGGCCCAAAGCATTTCGGGACATTTTGGGGATGCATCTTAGTACTGCTTCGCTTACGCACTGCAAGAGCATCTCACACTGAGCTGATTAGTCCATTAAAATTGTCCAGTCAAAGTTGCCAAGGATGAGCAGGGTTAATCCAAATAGGTCAGTCATGTATCAAAGTTGCTTGGTGGATTCAAGTTGTGTCAAACGATGTTGGACAAATATCTGAAATAACCAACGATATAAATTACTCCATAAACCAATCCACATGAATCCATCACAAACTAACATATATAAATCAATCAAAGATAGAACATCATATACACATGTGTATATACATATGTCTATATATACAAATAAATATGTATGTATGTATGTATATAATTGTATATATATATATATACATATGTAATATATATATATACACGTATACATATATGTAAATATATACTATATATATACATATATGTGTATATATATAAATAGATATGTATATATCTATATTTATATCTATATTTATACCTATATCTTTCTATATCCATATTTATCTATCTATATCTATCTCTATCTCTATCTCTATCTGTCTCTATCTGTGTCTATCTGTCTGTATCTATCTACCTACATATCTATCTATCTATCTATCTCTATCTCTATCTCTATCTCTATATCTATCTATCTATCTATCTATCTATCTCTATCTGTCTATCTATCTATCTATCTATCTCTCTCTCTATCTATCTATCTATCTATCTATAGATATATATATATATAATATATATATATATGTATAGGGTTGTTCTAAATTCTTTTGCCCGAAATTGGCTCTTGGGCCGGCCTTGGGCGCCCCTTGCGCGTATCTTGTGCGACCACAATCCCGTGTGAGTTTTTGGTTGCGCATGTTTTCGTCCCCTGTTTTCGTGCTCGTTTTTGTCCAACTTCATATTCCTATAGTGTGTATACCAATATGTGTCTGCGTGCAGAACATATATCTTCCTCGTTTTACCTATTTAGACATTGTATATCCATGTGCATGCCTGTGTATTTGACAGGGCGGCATAGACTACGGGGTCAACTTGGGACCTGAAGCTTGCACGTTTCTTGCGCGAAGCGTGGATTTGGGCTGAACATTGGCAGGATAGGTAATTATATATATATACATTGTATACATATACATATATTTATATAGTTATTATTAGTTATTGTTAAATTTACATTTGTGTTTGCCTATGAGGGGACGTGAGCCTCATCACCTCAGGGAAGCCTTACCAGGCTCCGTGTCCGCGCACTCGGTATTGTGCAACCGGTCCAATTTCGACGGATCCAAGTCCTCCGAGACTTTGAAGCTCAAGGACACCTGTGATCCGACGACAGTCACCGGTTTTTGATGTTTTTGGCATTCGACACCATCATTTTCCAATAAAGGTGCTGAAAAAGTGGGATGGTTAATGTATGTTAATGTGAAAAAATGTGACTTAACTATGGTTCACCCCTCTATTTGACTTATGTTCTCACCAACCAATGGGAAAACGACATCTATGGTATGGCTTTAGGCCGTAAAACAATGTAAAACATGGGATACATGGGGATTTCACCATTGAAACCCGGATGAAAAGGATCCAACAGACTATCCAGGAATTTTAATCAACAGGATACGATATGGGGAGCTGGGTTGCTGCATATTGGGGAACCTGTTTGGACCAACTGGCTGATCTGCACGGCAACGTCGATCCATGGTAAGACTTCAGCGAAAAAAGGGCACGGGCATGGCGGACAAACAGTCCAACAAGGTAGAAACGGTGATGAAGTGGTTGCTGGTATACCTACCCCTCTGAAAAATATGAGTTCGTCAGTTGGGATGATGACATTCCCAATATATGGAAAGTCATAAAAGCCATGTTCCAAACCACCAACCAGTGAAGTGAGCAATAGTTCACCTCAAGAGCCCTTGAGTCGTCTCACAGCACCAGTGCGGCGGCCTCGCGAAATCTGAGATTTTCCTCGGTGAAGCGGTGAAACAAAGCAGGACATCCCGGCACCATCAGATTTCACAAATGTCAACCTATCAATAATTGGTTTATATAAGGGAAAATCTACAGGAAACCATCGATTTTCCCATTAAATATGGGGCTTTCAATAAAACCTCTGGTTTATTGGTTAAATATTGGTTAATAGGTGGGGGGACACCCTGATGAAGTAGAGGATATGTATGCACTATGCATACGGTATCCCAAGTACCCAGCTACCCAGTAGCCACCAATTCAACAGCCCATGGGTTGATCAATCCGAGGTTGAATTTGTTCATGAGATTCATGAGCTGTTCGGACACGAGCCAATGATTACCACAAGGGTCAATGAAAACCACCTGGCCATCCCATATGGAAACCTGCACAGCCTGTACATAGACCTTATATACCCATTGCTAACAGGATATGCCGTGTGAATTCACAGGGTTTTTCGGGGGTGTTCAAGTGACAACTCCAAGCAGCGGTGGGAATAAAGCCGTCCAAGAAGATGTTGATGCCTGCAACGGTAAGGCGGCAAAGAACAACAAGAGCTGAACCGCGAACCCAAAAAACGCATCTGTTTTCCCAAGGATTCACTAGGATGACGGGTGAATATTGGATCAATCTTTCACAATACTTAGCCACCTGGAGATCTGTGCATTTTGAGCATCAGTTCCGGTCAGAAATCCGCAAAAACTCTTCAGAAACTGGGGATTGGTACGATGCATTGAGACGGTGAGTTTCAACTCGCACAAAAGCCAGTTACTGACCATGGGTGGGTTGCCATCTTGACCAGCTGATCCCTGGTGATATATGGCTATCTAAATGGACCCTAACCGGACCTAATCAAACAACCAAGGGTAACCCGGGGGTTGTCTGCTCATCATTTCCCCATTAGAATAAGATTGCCTGGACAATCGGATGGGTATCCCCGATCCGGAGACAAACCCAAGTTTCATTTTGATGCTTGAATCAATGCCTATTTTGGCTACTGGTAGCTACGAGCGCCCACGGATTGCAAAAATGATCAAAAGCTGATTCAATGGAATATCTTAATATATTTTATTTAATGGGATAAAAATGGGATAAAACATGATAACTAGTTAAATCACGGCCAACCCCTCCGATCTTTCTTCTCAACGATCGCGCCTTCACGAACGCTGAAGGGCATGGTCACCACCCCATAGGCACCAGCCGAACCCCACCTGGCCAAGGTGGTCAACCAACCCTTTAAGTGGGATGCAGCCAACAAAAAATGGGATGAATGATTAAAAAAATTGATTGAACAAAAAGTGTGAAGCCCTGATTGAAAAATGGGGCTGTTGAGATGAAAGCAACTCACTTTCAATCTTAGATACCCTGCAAACACATTCAACTTATTGATTTGAGGGAAAATCTATGGTTGAAACTTGAAACCATGCGTAAAATTCCTTGGTACCACACTATATTAGCGCCAGACTCATCGTCGCAAGCATTAAGAAACCACCACAAAGGTGCAGAAAACTTAGTTAACTCCGAATCTATATTAAACAGTAAGTATTAAACAATAACACATATATAATATTGATTCATCAAACCTCTTCTGCATTGTTTTGGGGGGCTACGTGATGCTTCGTCTCGTTTGCAACTTTCTGGGCCATATTCCACTCCGTGCAGCCACCGGACAAGCAGCAAATGAAGTCGGAGAGGTAGTCCAACACTGCCAAGTCGTGCCTGATGGGTGTCACTCGAACATCCTTGGAGGATGAAACATCTGTCCCTTTGTTGGACTTCAATAGTTAATAGTTGGGAAACCTGGAATCTTTTTATCCAGGACATGTGAATTCATGTGAATCTTTACCAGTTAGGGCATGTTCGGACCACAAAGTTTTTGACTAGTTGATCTAGTTGGGATGAATCCCCTCGATATTCACCACACAACCGGGACATACTCATCATGGTCCCTACCCAAGGTTTTATCATGTTTTATCCACGGCGTAAGGTCATATGCGTTTATCTGAAAATACCTCTAAATCTGCTGACGAATCATCATCTATACCATTCAAAATTGCCATTTTGAGGGTATACCGTATACTCGCCATTTTCAGATACACATCAATCCCTATCCCATCAAGGCATAAGCTCCGGCTCGGCGCCGGGCTCAACCACCACGATGTAGTTATCCACCGTCTGCAAGCTCCGAACCACCTGGTTCCGAGTTGAGGCCGTTGATCTTCAGGAGTTGAGCCAATTTTTCATTGGTCGCATCCCCAGTTTGGGTCATACGGTCATACCCCCAACTTAGCTGAGTGAATCCACTTTTTTTGTTGGTGAAAGAACCCCAGTTCTCGCTGGGTTCAGTCGATACCTGTGGGGATATCACCGACTCTTCGTGAGGTAAGTCTGCATTTTCGCCACTGAGATCCCATTCTTCAAGAGCGAATTTCCCATGTTTTGGGGTCAAAATCATGCAAATCTCTTTTTTTTATCGGGCCAAAGTGCGCCAGGGGGATCACCGAACCTGCGCCGCGGCGATACGTTGCTTCACATCCAGGTAACTAGAGGGCCTTAGGGCAGGGGCGGTTGGGGATTCAACCTGCAAGGACGGGGACTTGGCCAACCACGATGGGGTTTCAACTTGCAACCTTTCCACAGGAAACTTTGGTATCCCAATGGATCTAAAGCAACCTAAAACAGCAAAAACTGAAACAACATCTACCTGAAATGGGACCACTAGAGTGAGAGTCCTCAGAAAACACTGGTTCAGCAACCACCTGACATGGGAGATCATTTGCTTTCGGATATGTACTGGCAACTTCCCCCTGAAACGAATAGGTGATTTTTTGACTCTTCATGATCCATTCTGGCAGGGAAACAATATGTTATTCGCCACTTGCTCAGAAACCATCCATTTTTTTGGGTGCAAATCTCCAACATAAACCACACAAATACCAACAGTTTGAAAAGGGTTACTAGACCAACTTATACAATAACTGGGGGCCCTGTCTCCCTTTCATGACAACCAAAAACAACCATTTCCTGAACTTCCGCGCTCGTCGAACATGTAGACTTGAGCATCTTGGACACAAAGAACTGGCGCAACGTTGTCATGGCGAATTTCGCAGAAACCAATCTCAAAAACAAACACCAACTTTTGTAATTGGTTTTGGTAACGACTCCAAAAATGGAAAACATATTTACCATATTTTACCACTGTTTCAGAAGGATCTTGCATTTCTATGTTTTTTTCGGGGTGGTTTTGGTTATCATGTCATGTGTAACAAGTACATGACTGCTGACTCAACCAAGGTATGCCCGATTGGAAGGTGTTCATCAGTCTTGTCTTAAAACCGTTTGCTCATGTGACTGGTGGTTTCATCCCAGCAAAACATGCTAGGTACTGGATGCCCCAACTTTGCTCTCATGGAAGTCTCTGCCCACTAAATTCTCGAAATATTTCCTGCAACTACTTAAGTCACCATTCAGGCATGCAAAAGTTACATTTGGTGCTATCAAAAGCCGATGTGTGTACACTCAACATCAAACTTCACAGGCTCTCAATTTTCGCTTTACGTCCGCCCATTGATCCCATGTTTGCACCATCACCACATGTTTGTGATATCTTCTGGTAATCAAACATGGCAATGGAACATACACCGTTTACAGATGGTTTTCCCATGTGTTCCCGTTAAACCGTCCATCTATACGGGATTTCCCAACCAGCCATGTTTAAACACCAGAGAATCACCACAGCCTGCAATGGAGAAACGTTGCAATTCTCCTCCAGAAAGATCTTTGATCTCACGCTCCTCGCGCCACACATGGTTTGAAGAGAAAACCCGCGCTAAACGACGTGTTTTTGTTGGCAAATGTGGGGTTGAGGACGTTGGATACCCAAAGGTTGCCACTTATATACTGTGCATTTACTGTGCATATAAATATGTAACAGATATAGATAATTAAGACCAAAACCTAAAGATCTAGAAGATTCACAGAAGCCGCGTGTTTTTTCTGCTGGTTTTCCCGTCATCCACTTCTGGGGTGGTTGGGGTGTGCCTTTTCCTATGAGCATCAAGCAAATTAATTAAGAATGAAACCAAAACTTGGAGCGGGCCCCGGAACAATGGTCTTTTCTGGCAAGTAGAAACTGAAGATTTGATTGGCTTCAAATCGGTTGGTGTCGGGCAGCTCTTCTGACCAAACATGGGCTGAAACGGTGCCGCTTGTAACAAGATAGTCAAGGCAGAAGCCAGCCAGAAGAGCCGGGATTTGTTTTTCAGTGTGGTGTGCCAACCGCACCGTCAGTGCAAAATACTTGTGTTTTTAAAAAGAAGTTTGTGCTGCTTTCACTGTTGTGTGCCAAACTTCACAGAACGCCTTTGTTTTAGCAGCAGCTTTGTGTGTTGGCAAGCGCCTTTCCACGCCGTTCGATTGCGCAGTAAAAGGTGATGGGTGTCCTTTGAAGAGCCGGTGGTGCAGTTGAGCAGATTCCTTCTAAAGCTTTTCCGCTTCCGATCCCTGTGCAGGGGGCTCTGCTGGGTCCTATGCCAGAAGATCTTGAGTAAAATTTCCAGGTCAAGTGGGCCACATGCACGAGGAGCAGGTCCTTACAGAATGATCACTTGTGCGCATCTGGTTTGCACAGTTTGCCACCAACATGTTCTCTGGGTCTGAGATCGCGCAAGCCATGCAATACAATTGAAGAAGGCGTGGCTAACGAACCGGCGCGGAGATGCGGGTCTCAAATATGCTCTCCTGTCAAGTCACGACTATATCTTTGAACACTTTCTGGCCTGATCTATAATGTTCATTCTTTTTCAGTGATCTAACTATTGGTCAAATTCATGCATCATGGTGAACTACTATGTATATATATATAATAATCTGCCAACCTTCAATGAGGCCGTTTTAGGATACTTACTGTACATATACTTACTCTATTAACCATCATTTACGGTGACGTCCTGGTCAGGTCCTTATAATCTATCCAGATAAAACCCACTGACTTTCCTCACGTATAAATAACATATATATATTTAATATATATTATATATAATATATAATATATATAATATATATAATATATATAATATATATAATATATAAAATATATATAATATATATATAGTATATAGAATATATATAATATATATATATAGTATATATAATATATATAATATATATACATACACGATATATACATATATAAATTATATATTATATATTATATATTATATATTATATATTATATATTATATATATATTATATATTAATAAAAATATATATTATATATATATTATATAGTAAATAAATATATATATATATATTATATATATTATATATATCATATATATTATATATATCAATATATATATAATATATAATATATGATATATATAATATATATATAATTTAAATAATATATAATATATATATACTATATAATATTTAATATATAATATATATATATATACATACACGATAAATACATATATACATATATATATTATATTATTATATATATATATATATTATATATACTATATATTATATATATTATATATTATATATATATCATATAATATATATATAATATGATATGTAAATATATATATAATATATATAATATATATAATATATATAATATATATAATATATAATATATAATATATAATATATATAATATAAATAATATATATAATATATATAATATAAATAATATATATAATATATATAATATATATAATATATATAATATATATATATATACGTATATATGTATATATCGTGTATGTATATATATATATATATATATTCCACTTTTTGGTACTTATATTTCAATTTTCTATGGTTCAATCCCCAATTATTCCTGGGATGGTCCTCCCTAGGCATCTAAAGGTAGTAACTAGTGATTTCAAGCGTTCTCAAGCCAGGTGGATGATAGGCAGATCATTTTTGTCCTGGGAAAAAAACGGTTCGGTTCATCCCGGCGATTTTTTACTGCAACTGACCAAGCCATTTATGGGCATGTTAAGCAACAAGGATCTGCTTGGTGATTGATCCCCCAAATTGCCATCATTGACCAGAAATCATCCCATTTCTCGGGATGATTTTTCAGCAGAAGATTCTCGGGACACCATCAACATCCATCAACCAAATATTGTATGTATCAAAACATGGCCAATCTTAACTACCCTGCCGCAAATGATTTCTTAGCCGGTTATATATATATATTATCCATTTATAGTGTTCATGCCAAACGATACCAAACGGTTAAAGTACTAAAGTAAGGTTGAAAACTGATTTGGGTGGTGTGGGATCCAGGTGCTGGAATTACAGTACAAAATTCAGGCAATTTTAGGAGGAATCAATCGTCCCACAGCTATATCAACATGGATCATAATGGTTAATCATAATGGTTAATCATAATGGTTAATAATGGTTAATAATGGTTAATACTGGTTAATAATGGTTAATAATGGTTAATAATGGTTCATAATGGTTAATAATGGTTAATAATGGTTAGTAATGGTTAATGATTGTTAATAATGGTTAATAATGGTTAATGATGGTTAATATGTGTTTTATTCAACAATCGTCTGAACATTTCAAAGTGCATTCGGCAATTCCCAGCCTGCGTTCGGCATAGGACACTGTCGGACACCTACGACCTAAATCCCGAAACATTGCCCAGCCTTTGTTTGCGGTGAAACATCTTTGATAGTATTGTTGGCTACGCTATATTACACTGTCATTTTTATAGTAAAAAACACTAGTACTGACAATGATAAAAACAGCTGTTTTTTTTCATCGCCCAGTTGTAGTGACGTTTGTTCAGATCTTCACTACGAATCCGGTCCACACCATGGCCAGCCGGTATGGCCATCAAACCCACCTGGAAAAGCAGTTTTCAAACCACACCTGAAGGTGATTCAACTCCAGCTCTTTGCAAAAGTGCTCCTGAAAGTCACCGCTCCAGGCATGTCGGAAGATTCAGATTCATGCTGAAAGTCGAGATCTTTGAACATGTAAATGTGTGCTATATATATAATATGCTACAGATATGTCATCATTATTATGAAATATTATTATCACATATTCTTAATATATATATATAATATATATATATATGTATGATTATATGTGTACAACATGTTGAACCTCTTGGATATTCTGTTCCAGCCCAAAAGTTGGGATGTCAACGATGAAAAAATGGCAGTCTCCGTGGCACAGATGATGGTCCCGTCCTTCATCTTCTTCTCATCCTTCATATCCAGAATCGCTTGCACCGTGCCAGCGATGGTCTTCGGGAGCTTGTCCACGTACCTCAGCCATGTCTAGTCATCATTCTATATCCAAGTAATTCCAAGTATGCTGAGTTAGATCATCCCTCAAATCCATGAATATTTGGTGGGATTCTGACCCCGAGCAATCAATTGGAAGGACTTCACGGGTCCCAAAAATTGTGGTCGTAACGGTTGTAACGGTTGTAACGGTCAACAATTTCCCGGGTGTGTCTGAAAATGGTGCATACCCCTGAAGGGCCACCTTAGGAAAAAATGATGATAAACCATGGGATTTTGAGGGTGTACTATTCTCAGACACATCCAAATAGTTTGTGGTCTCACCGCGCACCATTTCCATCAGTTTTCATCTTCTTGTGGTACAAATGCCCAACAGTCCATCCGTGAATCACTTGGCTCTGAAAAAAGGGGAAGCCCCAATTCCCATGGATTATCATCATGTATCCATATGTTTCCCATTATACCCTCTGGTAAACATACAAAAAACTATGGAAAATTATCATTTTTAATAGGTAAATCTATTTATAAATGGCCATTTTCAATAGCTATGTTAGTTTACCAGAGAGTAGTCACCCGAGAAAAAAATCCGAACAGAATTCCGGGATGGTAGTTATGTATCCCCTATCATGTCCTACATGTTCAGCAACTCCTTTTCACATCTGGCAACTTGGGGATTGCTTTTCAAATTGATCAATGGATGAAATGATCATGGATTATCATGGATTATCATCATTTATCCACGCTTTTACTTTGCCATAAGAACTGATGAATGTTGGCTATACCCCCTTTTCACAGTTGCCACGCCGCCTTAAATCGGAGTCAAACTTGGGCATCCAAGGTGTGGGTAACAACTTAATGACTCAATGACCACATGAAATACTCAGTCAGATAAATGGATTATATATGGATTTTATATGGATTGTATATAGGTTTTTTTTCATTATAAACCAGAGATCCTATCATATCTATGTGGATTCATGTGGGATGCACCTGCCAAGGTGCTGAGGCTTGATCATAGCTTTGAGCCTGTCTTCGAGCATGCCTTTGATGTACCTCATGGAGTCGCGTTCTCGCACAAGAAGTGCAACCAAGCAGATTTAAACATGTGACTAGCAAAGTGGAACGAGTATCTAGGGCACTTCGTATTGACAAGTGGGTCTTTAGCCGCCATAACTTGGGCACGCAACCCTGCCATAACATTCCTTGTTGATGGATGTTTATTTTTCTCGAGGGATGACCCACAGATGGTCAAAAAAATCGATGCTGGGGTCAGTGGTGACATGTGGCGACTGAAAAGGTTGAACTCCCCCATGATCTCAGTTTCACTCTTTGAATCGCGAAGGACTGAAGAAGCTTCGCCCCTAAATGCTGAGGGGCGTTCTTTTTTGCGCTTTTCTCATCTTTTCTCACTTATGGCCTCAATCTTTACCTCATGTTCTGATTGTTGTGTCAAATCAACATTTTTTACAACACCACACATTGATACACATTGGAGGTGTGACATGGTGCGGCACCCCAAAAGTTGCCGGGAGAGCTGGGCCCGCTCTGGGCTCGCTGGGAAGCCGCACGACTGAAGCTCACTGCCCCTGAAATGCTGAATGATCTCCTTGCCAGGGACCATTCTCAGGTGGGATGGTGAACCAAGGTGGCGAATCATGGCAAGTGTCTCCCCCGTGCTCCGAGGTTTTTTTAACATGAGTACAGGTTGATAGATGTTGATGGAAAGTAAGTAGGATTCAATTGCAGCTGAATTCACTCACCATAGTTGTCATCAGCTACATGACCATTCCTGCTGTGAAGAAGTCTACGCTTGCCGCCCATGGCTCTTCCATGCTCTTTTTTATGTATCCCTGACTCGAAAAGTCGGCTGGAACTCACATTCCAATCACTTTTGGCCTCTGCGTTGGTGCCCCTGGTTCACTCAAAAGGTACCCAAAAAGAAACTGGAGGATTTATGAAGAACAAAATGACCCCTTGGGAATCCTTGCATCTGCAGGTCTCAACCGTTGGATTTTGATGACCACCTCCTCCCCTAAGAGCTTAAAACATCTTAAAACCATAGCGGTCATAGCCCCTTCCACCAGACCTTCCGACCCCCGGCAGACACTCCTGCCAGTCAGGTGGATTGTCAAAGCGTCCCAGGTTGGGTTTCAACTTGCCCGCCAGCACCTTGGGCCGAATGAATCTTCCGATGGATTGATGAATGGTCATGAGATGTCATGAGGGTCCCAAATTACAGCCTCTTGCTAAGTCTAGCAATGGCACCATATTGCTAATCCATTGATGGTCCGACTTAAAGTCGACTTGGGCTCACAGCTGATCACTTTCTGCTGGAAACCATCTTCGGGGGGGGGGTCACTTTAAATCATCCCCACTTCTCCTTGGATCCGCAGATCCGCTGAGTTTCGACATGCCATGGATCACTCCAGTCATACCCAATCATAGCTTGATCCTATGGATAGCTCATACAACTCAAAGTCACTAAAAGTGTGGAAGGAGCTTCCGGCATCTGAGACTTCCAAGGCATCCGGGGCCTTTTTTTCAGTGCGGCTAGTGTTCAGCGCGTGAGAGGGCCATTTCCAACTTCCGGAGGTTTGATTCCTGGCTCCACGATCCGGCGAATGGACGACCCCAGGATAGATGGAGAAAGGAAACTGGACATATGAAGTAACATGAAGTAACTATAAGTAACTATAAGTAACTATAAGTAACTATGATTCCTATAGCATCCTGGAAACACTTTTCTATCTTAGGGCTACTACACATGTATCATGGACCTTGGCACTCATGTGAGCAAGTGCCCAAATCTGGTGTCATCCGCACTGATTGATTGCCTCAAACAACCATCAACCAATAAGGGTCGACTGGGTACGTCTCAAGTGACAATTTTGTTGATTCCAATTTCAAATCCACAAATCTAACCACCCAGGTCAGATTTTCTCCGCATTCAACAGGGCTTTGGCCAAGGTGCTGCAGTTTTTTGAATCACATCCTCAGGGCTTGCAAATCAAAGTCGGTGAAGGAATAGGAGGTGAACGGTCACAGAAAAACATTGAAAGCCTCTGGTAAGCTATGGAACATCACCCATTTATACAATAGCTGGATCTACCAATCTACCCTATTCAAATGGTGTTGTGTTTTTACAGAGTTTTGTTACCAGTGGATCCAGTGGGTATCCAACACAGCGTCCGCTTCGCTTTGTGCGGCATCTTGGGCCATTTGTCGCACCACTCCGGCCGCTGCTTGCTGGAATTGAGGATCCGTATCCTCGGCGCCGTGTGAAGCGCCAAAGACCACCCGGAAGTTTGGGGGGGCTTGGAGAATGAAAAAAAGAAGTGGGATGAAGTGGGACATTAATATTGATACATGAGATTATGGGATATTATGGGATTTATTCATATTGTGGGATTGATATGAATATTGTGGGATCATCATCCCTCTGGAAAGAACATTAGACCGATTTGAAACCCACCCAGCAGTCGTGACATGAAACGGGTGCGAAAAGTCAGGGCAGCCTGAGGTGATGAAGTCTGAATAAGTCTGAGCTATTTCTGTGGGTCAAGTGACCTATTGACCCCCTCTAAATGGATGGTTTTGTTACTGAACAGCACCAATTTTGTGGCTCCATTCTGGTCATTGGTATGTCATTTTTGGATCCATACCCCAAAAAGGATGTGTACTACGTTGGGAAGCAGGAGTCTATCCCTGTGACATCTGCGTGCTCTGGAACGTCCTTGTTAGATTCACTGCCCTCATCGAATTTCTCCCATTTCACTTGATCTTCAACAACCCCAAAATTTCCCAAACTGGCCATGTCAGGATGGGAACATCATGGCGCCAAGTAGCTGGATAGGGTCCCACAGGACCAATCTTGTCCAGCTTCACCTCGTGGCGATGCCAGTCGGTGTAATTTTTTTGATTTCTATGCAAAATTGACAAATTTAAGTTTGTCGAAGAGAAACAAAACGGGTATGAATGCTATTAACATTCAAACAGGCTTGGTAAACCTTTACCTACCTACCCTAAATTTATCCGAACTTGGGTTTCCCTTGCAACCTTTGCCTGGAAGTAGCAACTCTTGGCAGCAGAGTTAGATGAATCTTGTCCCAGTCGTAGTGATATCGGAAACCGAAAGTGGCAAGTAGCACCCAAAAGAACTCTTTTTGATTGCTTTTGGGTTCATTGATAATCTATTATTGATAGTGATAGATAGATTATGGATTGATAGATTATGAATCTATCTACATATATATCATATTATTGATCCCTTCCGACTGTCCCTTCCTTGGGTTTCGTATTGGATTATTCACTTTTGGGGTCCCTGTAAAGGCGGGTTCCTTCCAGGGATCTCTTGGAATTCCCTGTCCGCGGCATCCTATCACAGCGTTGCCTTGTTCTTTCCTTGAGAAAAATCATTTTGGTGAGATTGATCACTATTTCACTACCAAAGAGGTATCAACACATGATCTTTAACACCCTATACTTGAAGATCTCTTGGAAACAAGTCGAACAAGTATGAAAAAGTGCTCAAATTCCCCAAAAGAAAATCATACGGCATATATATATATATATTATCTATATTATCTATATTATATTATCTATATTATATATATATATATCATATTACAATATCTATATCAACTTGGCATCTGAAAACTAGGAGGAACACCCCTGAAAAAATTCCACCTATCATCCCAGGGGCGCGCGAGTTGATGGCATCAATCTCCACCTGCGTCCAGCCCAGCGCGGCTGCCTTGTTCTGCAGAGCCGCATCCACCTGTCGGGGGATGATCTAAACCCATCTGGGGATGGTGATTTTTATGGTGAATCAGATTTTTTGCTGAGAATTTTTATGGTGATCAGATTATAGTGATCAAATTATGGTGATTTCTGGTGATTTATGGTGATATACCAGAATTTTTGTGGTGATTTTTTGCTGATTGCGAGAAAAGGATAGAAAAGGCGCAATTGAACGAAAAGAACCACATGAAGATCAACAGATATCAACAGTCCGGAAAAAGCTCGAAAAGGATTGAAGTACATTGAAGTACCACTGTTTGGAAGTAGGATTTTGATGTTCAATCATGTTCAATCCTTAAAGGGGTTGCTACACGTCTCAATCATTTGAATGGTTCTTTTTTGGGGCATGAAGTGAGCGATCGATAGTGACTTTGATCCGGTTTGCCGGTTTGTGTCAAAATTTGAAGCACCAACCCCCATTGTTTAAAGCCTCATTCTCTACTACTGAAATTGCCACTGTGTTATATATATATATATCCCTCATTTTGAGCTTGAAGTCATTGATCCAAGTTGGAGTACGTACTTTGTTGGTCGTTTGGTGGATTTCACATGTTTCTGATAAAAAAAATCTTCGCATCATCTAAGTGATAGGTCCTTTAGTTACTAACTTTAGTTATTCTATACTTCGTGGATCTATATCTATATCTATATATATATTATTATCCACAGTGACACATCCCATGTATGATTGGTAGTATAGTCAGTATCACGTTACTGATCCCAAACCGGAAACCATGAGGCTCGAAGCACCGCATGATGCATCCTCAAGCCACTCGTGCAGCATTTTTTGCTCCTATCTTCTATGTCAAACTTGTGTGTTTGTGAGAACATTTACTGGACAACTCGGACAAACCCCCAATTTTTCAAATCCCATGGTTTATCACCATCATTCACCATCTACTTTCCAGATCTTTCCAGTAGTTGATGGCCATAAATTCGAGAGAAATCGCAGCTTTTGTGAAACAAACTGCTCCGGCCTGCTGCTGGTTCTCACGAGTTCGCTGCTTCTTCGCACCGGGGCGAGGGTCATCCCTGGCCCAATTCACTACGATACCTCAGTGGGGTCGATGACCTCAAACACTTTGATTCAAAGTGGGATATAGATATGGAATGATATGGATATAGATATGGATATGATAGGATATCACAACATATCACAACTAGAATATGGCGGGGATGTAACTTACGATATCATTAACCAGATATAACCAATACAAAAGCCTGGCTATGGAACACCCAATGAATCCCCCAGTGACGATGGATCGATCGTTTAAAAAAATGCCTGGTTTATCAGCTGGAATCCTGTGAGTTCATCCCCATTTCCAGTATGTGTATATAGAACAATGTAATTATATATATATAATATTGTATATTTACTGATTATTTTCTAGAATGTGGAACACATTGGAAAAACCACCATGAATGTAGATTACCCTCTGGTAATTTAACATAGCCATGGAAGCCATGGCCCATTTATAGTGGATTTACCCATTGAAAATGGTGATTTTCCATAGTTATGTTAGTTTACCAGAGGGTATATATACTGTATACAGTATATACTTATTATTTTATATTAATTTTATGGCCATGGGTCAAAACCCTGTACCCTGAAGATCAAAATAGTTGGCACATGGGTGTTCATCACCCTGAAAATGGTGGTATTGATCCATTGCCATATCTCCAAACATATTTCCATCAAATTCTCATCCCCATCGCAGCATCCGACGTGACTTTTTTCCAGTTGAACCCTTCGTTCCCCCGATGAAAAAAAACATTTTCCCCGGCACCATGCCTATTTCTGATATTCAAACCATCTAAAACCACCACTTCTGCTGAACATCCCCCATCCCAAACAGGGAATGTTCCCCGCACAGGGATTCCCATGATATATTCCATTATATCCCTATTAATATGGTGTGAAACCAATCACACACCATCCCCAATAGAGCTTTATCATTGGATATACGACAATAGCAATGGGATATGTAAAATGACCCCCAGTCATGGTTGGTGAATGGGATGGTTTATGACATTGGGTAGATCCACATCATATTCCCTTTTTTTATATGTCATTACATTCCACGATATGTCCCATTATATTGGAATATATCCCTATGATATTCCCAATAAATCCCGATTAATATACCCTCATTACATCCCCATTATATATATAGATATATATATATATTGTATCATAATCATATGTTATTCGCATATAGGGTATATTCCTCTTATATCCCTATCATATCCATCATTATTCCATTATGATAAGATTCCCATTGTATACCTCCGTATCCCATGGGATTCACATATTAGTGATTATACTCAGAGAATATCTCATTATCAATGGTTATATCCCTTACCCTGGAGAAAACTAACATAGATGTGGAAACCACTTGGTTTCCCTAGAAAACTAATCTACACACGCTGGGTTCTCCACATCTACGTTAGTTAGTTTATAGTGGGATATAAATAAATAAATAAATATATAATAATAATATATAATATATATATATCCCCATGATATCCCTATGATAAATCCCATTATTCATTTATTAATGGTTATATCACTTGTATATATCCCTATATTCATTATTTATTGTCTCATATGCTATTCCATGATATCCCTATGATATTCCATATTAGTGATTATACTCAGATTACATCCCACTACTAATGGTTATATAATATATATATATATATATATCACTTATATCCCCCTATGACATTCCCTTAATATATTCAAGATCCCTATTTATGATATTCCCTGGAAACTAACATCAAATGATATTCCACCATCAGAATAATAACCAATGAAAATCATATTGTGTATATATAATGAGGATTCTCTCTATGATATTCCATCATTCCATAGGATTCCCTTCAAAACAATGATTGTATCCACAACAAATCCCATTATCAATCAACGGTCATATCACTTATGTATTCCCCATTATATATTCCATTATACCATTGTCCCTATGATATTCCCATACGAGTGATTATACTCAAATAACGTCCCATGATCAATGGTTATATCATTTATATCTCGTATGTATCCCAATGATATTCCGTTTATATATCCATAATTCCATGGGATTCCCTTCAACATACACGGGGTACCCCTATGATACCCTCATTACATCACATACGTATACCAATATGCCATTATTCCACTAGTCCCTTATTCCATGATCCGTATGACATTCCCATTATATTCCAATGATTTTCCCCTATTTTCCCCTAATTATATCCTGATTCTTCCATATTTCCATGGCATTCCCCATGATATTCCCTTCAAACTAACATCATAAATCCCTTTGATCTTATCCCATCAAACATATTCCCATAAAATTTGTGATCATGATTTTCTCCAATTCTTGCTGCTTATATAACGGTTCAAGTTAGATCTCCCCACCATCCGCCGCCACGGCACATTTGGACCTCCCCAGGCGCTGTCCCGCCATGGCCTCCTTGGCAAACTCCGCGTTGCAGCGCCAGGTGTAGCGCACGAAGGCGATGGCCTTGCTGGACACCACGCGAATGTCCTCCACATCACCTGGGGATGGGATGAATCTTGGGATGGGGATGGGGGAAAAACATGGATTTTTAGGATTGTAGATTAATATCATGGGATGGGATGGATGGGATGAATCTTGGGATTTTAGGATTGTAGATGGCTTTTAGATGGTTTTTATATGGACTACAGTGACTACAGCTAAAAAAATGTGTGTGTATGTTGAATGATATATCAAATAGGAATCAGCTATTGGTTATTTCTATATGGATGATGACCAGCCATGGATTGAAGGGGCCAAGTGAAGTCTCAGGAATCTTGGGATGATCCAGCTGAACAAATTGCTTTTGTACTGATTCAAGATAGTTTAGGTGGTTCGCGTATAGCAAGTCCTCAATACTTTAATATCACTGCTGAAAATCTATAAGAAAACGCACCGCCACAACCCTGCCTCAAACATCTGAGGGTCAACCATCATTTTGCCACTGAAGCACATGTCATTTTGAGGTATCCCTTCCTTTTCAGAAAAGATCTGAGCAGTGCTCAAAACCCGACATTTCGTCCCTTTATATTGGCTGGCAAATAAGATTTCCGATAATGGATTGTGATAATCCCCAACCCCATATAATCATCAATAAACAATCGGTTATCAACTGTATATATATATATATATACGCGCAACGCCTGGGTTTTGCCCAGGCGTTGCAGCGTAGAGGTTTCCCATTCCCAAGCAAATGCTGATGCAACTTCGCAAAATTCCGATGGGAAAAACAACAAAGGTACTAGGGAATATTAAACTCCCACCCCGTTAAACCTTAAATTCCAATGGGAAAAACAACAAAGGTACTAGGGAATATTAAACTCCCACCCCCGTTAAACTTTACATTCAATTGGGAAGATCAACAAAGGTACTCGGGAATATTTATTAAACAGCTACTCCCGTTAAACCTTAAAATCCTAGGGCCCTAGGGGAAAAACAACAAAGGTACTAGGGAATATAAAAATCCAACCTCCGTTAAACTTTACGTTAAATTGGGAAGATCAACAAAGGTACTAGGGAATATTAAACTCCCCACCCCGTTAAACTTCTACATTCATTGAAGATCTTCAATAATGGTTTAATTCTCCCCACCCCCGTTAAACTTCTACATTCATTGAAGATCTTCAAAATGGGTTTAATTCTCATCACCCCGTTAAACTTCTACATTCATTGAAGATCTTCAATAAGGGTTTCATTCTCCCAACCCCGTTAGACTTCTACATTCATTGAAGATCTTCAATCAGGGTTTAATTCTCCCACCACCGTTAAACTTCTACATTCATTGAAGATCTTCAATAAGGGTTTCATTCTCCCAACCCCGGTAAACTTCTACGTTCATTGAAGATCTTCAATAAGGGTTTAATTCTCCCCACCCCGTTAAACTTCTACATTCATTTCTACATTCATTAAAGATCTTCAATAAGGGTTTAATTCTCCCCACCCCCGTTAAACTTTTACATTCATTGAAGATCTTCAAAATGGGTTTAATTCTCATCACCCCGTTAAACTTCTACATTCATTGAAGATCTTCAATAATGGTTTAATTCTCCCCACCCCCGTTAAACTTCTACATTCATTGAAGATCTTCAAAATGGGTTTAATTCTCATCACCCCGTTAAACTTCTACATTCATTGAAGATCTTCAATAAGGGTTTCATTCTCCCAACCCCGTTAAACTTCTACATTCATTGAAGATCTTCCAATAAGGGTTTAATTCTCCCCACCCCGTTAAACTTCTACATTCATTTCTACATTTATTAAAGATCTTGAATAAGGGTTTAATTCTCCCCACCCCCGTTAAACTTCTACATTCATTGAAGATCTTCAAAATGGGTTTAATTCTCATCACCGCTAATCGATCTGTCACGCCCTTTTCAAGCGCGTGGTTCCCGCGTGTGTTTGGAGCATATTTAGGTTCATATGTTTTAAATAATGACAATGTGTGCACAATAAAAGGTTTATATAATCAAGCATCGCTAATCGATCTGTCACTCCCTTTTCATGCAAACAATCCCTGCCACGTTGCGTCTTCGCGCCAGGCAAGCTGCCACAAGTTCCCGGCATGCCACATTTGTATACATTTGTTTTGTTTACTCTTTGGGTGCCCGACGGTGTCCGATTTTGGTATTCGTTGAGATGTTGGATGTCCACTATAGAGTCCTGGCATTTTTAGGATCCAAACGCTTTTTCGGAAACCTTTCCCCACTTACAATCCGGAAACCTGCAACACCTATATACTATATACCACATGGTACCGTTCCGGCACCTCTGCCATTTGCAGCTCTGGAACTTGCATGCTGGGCATGCTCTCAAAGGTTGCGACTGCAACTCTGCTTCAGTCACTGGCTTAGGTGGGAGAGGTCCTGAGTGGGGTGCATCAACTGTAAGGATCTCCTCACTAAATTTCCCTCTGGCAGCGCTAGGAGCTGGTGGAGCAATTGTGCCAGCTTCCTCTGCTCCAGCCCACTTCACCGATGCCTGGTGATGGGTGAAGCCTCTGCGTTGCTGCCGCCTTGCAAGTTGGCATGCCAGAGAACTTGTAACACACAAAGCCAAAATTAATGATCAGCTCGCCGTCACAAACCCTGTGTGACGGCGAGCTGATCATTGATTTTGGCTTTGTGTGTTACAAGTTCTCTGCTCAGGGACTGAGCCCATGCAATTCCCATCTGACGTTTTTCTTCCTTTCTTTTCTCTGCCTCCCACTTCTTTCTGACTGACTGCTCAACAGCCTCTATGGCTTGAAGCGACTTCACTTCGAGGCGGGCAGCATGCTCCCGATCTTCCATTTGCTCCTGCACACCATGAGCCACCAGCTCCAAGTACATACCCATTGTACTGGGATCAAACCGCATATTGGTTGAACTGTAGCGTCCCAAGCCGCAGGAGTGGCCTCCTTTCTTGTCAACTTCAAGGCAGAACTTGCACTCGAGCCTTTTCAGCTGCAGTGTCAAGCAGTTCTGGCAGTGGCAGCGGAACTGCGTGCCATGTGGTGACGGAAAACTACCGAGTTTCTCGTGCACCTCAATCCATTGACGAGCCTTTTCTCTCAGCAAGCCCACTCTTTCAGTCAACAGGTGCTGTGCTTGGTTGCTACCCGTCGGTCTGTCAGGGTGGTGTATTCTGGACGCCGCCGTATTATCATCAGCCATGTTGCGGGAGGGTCCTGAACCCACATCTCCTCGAGCATGAAGCTGCAGAAGCCAGCGAAGTGCTTCAGAATATGGATGATCTCGGTCTCGACCCGATCATCATGGCCATGAGATATCGCATGGCCATGATGATCGGGTCGAGATCGAGATCATCCATATTCTGAAGCACTTCGCTGGCTTCTGCAGCTTCATGCTGCGAATCAACTCTTCCGCTTTCCAACTGAACCTCACCTTCTGGTCTGCGGCGCTTCAATGGCACCACCGCCTTGGCATCCTCCTGTGAATTGAAGGATGGGGTTGTGCTACCATTTTGTAGTGAAGAAACGGTTTGCATAGCCTCAAGCTCTACCAAATGGATGTGCATGCATGATCGAATTTCACTACTAAATGTGGGCCCCTGGTTCAGCTGAAGTGCAGAATTTGGATATATTTTCGAAATGCCTTAAGACAACAACATGACTCGTTGGAGGCCCAACATGACTCGACCAAAACCCCAAAACCATTTAGTAGAGAAATGCAGGGGGTAGATGTAGTAGAGAAAAACAACATGAAACACATATATAGGCAACTGACAAAATCAATGTTATCACCGTTGCATCACTCCTGAATGGATTATCATCTACTATCTGGATTGACGTGATTCATCCTGATGGACATGGATTGGCCAAACGGCTATCGGGTGCAATTAGTAGTGGAAATCCACTTGGGGATGCCTTGGCTTCTTTCATTTCTTTCGAAAAGGAATGTGGCTCCTCCGGATTGTCGCCGACACGCACCCCGTTAAACTTCTACATTCATTGAAGATCTTCAATAATGGTTTAATTCTCCCCACCCCCGTTAAACTTCTACATTCATTGAAGATCTTCAAAATGGGTTTAATTCTCATCACCCCGTTAAACTTCTACATTCATTGAAGATCTTCAATAAGGGTTTAATTCTGATGATGATGATGATGATGAGGATGATGATGATGATGATGAGGATGAGGATGATGATGATGATGATGAGGATGATGATGATGATGATGATGATGATGATGATGATGATGCGTCGCCTGTCCTTGCGGGTCCAGGCAAAACCCAGGCATTTGCCGTATATATATATATGTTATGTATTCATCAACTATATCCATCTATATCCCCATATGTTTGATGCTTACATATCATGTAAATGCCATCAATCCATATACTAATAACTTTTTTCATCAAACAACAGATCCTAAATAGAGGTATACGGTGTGTATGTATATATATATATATATATAAACCCAATCTCATAAACCTCTTTTGGCTATGGTTTACCATTCGCATTTCCACATGACAAAAAGGATCGTGTCGTTCGATCCAGCGGCCCCACTTCCGGAAGTTCTCTTCCAATTCTCTCTGGACTTGCTCCACCGCATCGGGGGCGCTGCGATCGAACATCAGATCCCCCACAAAGAGTGTGGTACAGTCCTGGGCGCAAAAAGAGTTGGAAGCGGCGAAATTCATGGTGACGGTTGAAACATGGAAAACACACGGGAACCACTACAAACAATGGGTAAAAACATGGTTAAAACATGTAAAACAACAAAAACATACAAAAAACAAACAAAAACAAACAAAAAAACAACAGAAAACAACAGGACATCAACCCATTTAACCTTCACCAGTGCTTTCTAATTGAATTTCCCCAGTTAAATCCACTGTCCGTGCCTCACCTAATAAACATCCAACTTTCTAGTGATTTGAATTGAATGCTCTGATTTCACCGGCCATCGGGGTTCAGCCACAAGCCAACCCCAAAATCCACGAACAAACTGCTAAATTATAGGTGTTTCCTACTACATTGTACCCACTTGAACTGTGTTCAAAGTCCCAGTGTCATTCCTTTCTGCTGGTTGGTTGATATGGATTCCCAATCAACGGGGTCAACTGGTCACTGCTCGATGACTACTCTGGTAAACCCCAATTATAAACCATCTCAGTAACCAATCAACCAATCACAAAAGAGGGGCACGATAATTCCACTACTACTGGGAATACCCCATAAAACCCCTATGATGGCGACTATGGCGGTTTACCTCATGAAACCAAGGCTCAACAACTCCTTTCCAAGGCCAAGGCTCAAGCAGTTCATAGATATATCGCAAAAAATATCACCAGAATGGCCAAAGCCCAAAATATCCATGACGTTTTCACACAACCATACCTAACCATAAAAATTATCTCATAGATCCATTATGTAACTAATTCATACTAATTCATCATAACTATAAAAAACGATCCCCACGTTTTCCCCATCCACCGGCCAAGTCTCACTGTTGAAGCTTCCCACGCCGCCCATGTCGTCCCGGTGCTGCGAGAAGCGCTCGCGCCCGAAGATGTCGTGCGCTTCGTCGGCCGAAGCCATGTCCAGCACCGTGGGCACATGGTGGAAATAGCCTGGGTCTCATGGTTATTAGTGATGAATTCATAGTGGTCAACAGGGGTCAATCCAGCGATGCCTCGCCGTGTGTGGTGTACCTTGCGGCTGCCCTAGCTTTAGCTACCCGGGGGCGCGCCTCTGCCGCCGACCCCCCAAAATCCTTCACTCTGCTGGTGTTTTCACGTTTTTGGTGTTGGTGGCCGGGAAGAAAGAGGCTAAAATGATAAGATGCTTTTGGAAGTCGATTTTGGGCCAAAAAACATCGATATTTAAGGCGTTTTTTGCTTCGAGAGTGTCAAAAAAATGCGAAAACACCACCAATTTGACGATTTTTAGGGGTGCACAAAAATGCGAAAACAAGCTGTGCTGCAACAACAGCAACAACAACAACAACAAGAAGAAGAAGAAGACGAAGAAGAACAAGAAGAAGAAGAAGAAGAAGAACAAGAACAATAATAATAACAACAACAAGAAGAGGAAGAAGAACACGCACAAAAATGCGACACAACGATGTGTGGTAAGATGGTTACAAGCTGCGGTATGACAAGAACATCACACTGTGCTCTGGCGCAGAGCACATGAACAACACCAACGCTCACACTACTATACAAAATCCTTATGGCAACGCCGGTGTGCGAAGCTCTACAATAGGGGTTAGTGGTGAATAGTGACTAAATGCTTTCAGTAACTGGGCTTATAAGATATCTTATAACCCAGTTAATATCGAGGTTTCCAAAGTCATGGGGGTAGCCCCAGATCATCCAAGTCTGGGATGATCCTCCAAGCAGAAAACCACCAATGTATTGATGGGAGATGAGCAATCATGAATGGTTGATTTTACCACAATAACAAGTGTTATCCCCAAAGAAAATAATGGGATAATGATGGATAATGGATAATGTAGGATATATAAAGTGGGACTTGGTGGCTCATCCCACGCAAAAAAAAGTGGGTTAGTTCACCCCAGTTACAAGTAGGGGAAGTATAGGGGCAATGTCAGTCCAGTTTGAACTGGGGTGAACCAACCCGCCTACTAACTGGGATGAGCCACCAACGACAGGCAGACGGTTCTTACGGTGAATACAACTTAATGGACAAGTGGTTACTACTATCCTGTCATTGCATAGTTTGGCATAAGTTAGTAATTATAGGTTGGTGAAGTGTTTTTTTGGGGGTTCGTCCTGCATTGTATGACATCTCATCAATCTTCCCCCCACCCCTCCCAACTTGGGAATAGTTCCGCTCTGTTCCACCACAAAAAAGCTACGCATCCCATAGGCACAGAGAGAAAATCGCTACAACCCCTCCAAAAGGCTCGAGCTCAAACAAATAGAATCGCTACGACTAAAGTGTACTAAAGTTGTTGCCTGTACTGATGAACTATGGCGTTTCGGAAAATGTGTTGACCCCACCAAGCTGCGACACTTGTGCCCGAAGCCACAACAGCCACGCGCGTAGAATAAGCAGAAGCCCGGGCTTCCGGATCCAGGTAAATCAGCTTGCGTCCAGCCCGAATCCTTCTCAGGATCACATGTGTGGCCTGCGGAATATCTGTCTTTGTCCCTGGGATTGCGGCGGTCCGAAAGATACTTGCCGTACCAAACGTTGAAATCCTCGTGTCCTTCCACATATTGTGGAACCTCTGGGTTGTATGGTACTTGAACTCTCGCGGCAGTCTTCATCCAAACTTTCCTGGTGGTTCGACCAGGCACCCAAAAACTATGAAAGTTAGCTAGGATTCAGGATCATCCCAAGATAGAACATCAGGATGATATAGATAGAAACATGATAGAAATAAACAAGAAACATATAGAAACACAATATCTAGAATCTAAAACATTCTAAAACACCTTCGTAGTTTCACATCTTCAACCTCCTCTTTCGAAGGCTTGCTGTGATCGACCACGGGAAAAGGAGCTTTGCAACTGCAGCAGGCGGTTGCTGTGACTGTTGCCTTTGGCTTCTCCTCACCTGAAATCATCCAACTTTGGGGCTGGTTTTGAATCATAACCCACATGGCTTTTCGCAATCGACATGTTTTGGTGAGTCAAGAGGATCGTATCTCTGTGCGGCGTACGCGTGTTTGCTTTCCCTGCTACCAGTTGCAAAGGGATAATAGACAAATATGTTTGGTCGAAAAAACGCAGGGGGAAGCAATGATGGGATAAGTTGCAAGATTTTGGCAAGTATATACCTACAGTCTAAATCTGATATCGTTAGATGTAGTTTGCTCAGAGTAACAAACATACTGTCGTTCGAAGAGGTCTGCCTTCTTGGATTGTCCTTAATTTTCCCGTTTCCTTGCAACTCTTCATGACAAGTTGGTCGAAGAATGAACCATATCCCCTACTTTGGGGACTTTGTTTGCCAGTGCGATACTATGACTGAACAACATACCAACCGATTCTGAGAGAGAACAGCAAGAGGGTTCGTCTTACTGAATCTCTGTTGCTTTCTAGTTTTTGTCATATCCTTTCGCAAAGGGCTGGGTCATGGGACATACACCACCGATGCAGCATGAAGATCTGGAACACGAAACCTGAAAAACATCATCTTTCTTGCCGCTGCGATGAATCATGGTGCACTTTCCTTTTGTTTGGTGATCCCATGTGATCCCATGTGATCCCCTGTGACCCTCCCCAGGTCACGGCACCACTTCCCACCTTCGCCATCGATTTCTTCCAGCTTCACTTTCATCTCTCCATCGGGGTCCGGGTCTGCAGCTCGGAACTCCCCTGCCGCAATCGACAAGAAAGGCGGCGCTTCCCAGGAATCTGTCAGTGGCCACTTCCCGTTTCCCCCTGGCACCTGACTCCACATTCAGAAAATAGCTCTGTCCTGCAACAGCTTGGAGTGAACCAACTGAGATTTTCCAGGCTTTGGCAAACATTTTTTCCACCACCAACTGCTGATGTTCAATGGGCAAAAACAGGACGGAAAAGCTGTAGAGCTTCGCTCGCAATCCATGAAGTGTCTTCTGCAGAGGCATCTGAAGCAAGCAGAATTGGGGTTCCCAGAGATTGTAACTACCTCTTGGTGGTTTCACCCAAGATGATCTACGGATCATCCCAAGTTGGCCAATATGAAAAAAAATCACAATCATCATATCATCATACAGACAATATCTAATAATATCTAAGAATATCTAACAACCCATCTGACACCTTTAATTGTTTTAACCAGTAGACTTGAAGCTAAAGTGGCCCGGCTTGGCACGAAGTTTGGCTCCTGCATCATCCTCAAACGACACCCACACGGGGCACTGCAGCACATCCATCGTCGATTCCATGGTCACCCCACACCGGTAGCGGCTTGATCCAGCTTGGGATGGGGGTAGCCGGGAATCTTCAGCCCAACACGTTTCGCATTAGATTCATTAGATACCATGCAAACATCCAAGATTGACCCAGTAAATAGCTGATTAGTGTAAAGTCACCACGGTAGCAACGATTCCTATGGTTTCAAAGTAGCTGTCCAGTCGGTGAAACCCCAAATTTGTGTCGCAGCGACACGACTGGCTTAAGCGCCACAAACCCTTATCATACAGTATCCATCCGCTTTTTCCTTCGTCAACAATGGTTTTTGCTTTATGATGATCCAACCCATATTGTGAATCCTTAGAAAACATGGCTCAGTTCATGGTTAATCTAAATCCCTTAGAAAAACGGATTCAGTGGATTTTCAGCGGATCTAGATTAAGCCCCATTTTTTTCTAGAGAGTATCCTTTTTTAAAATTGGCTCATCATGTTAATCCCGAGTTGCTCGTCATTGGATGCCATCCACTTGGACTGGGTTTTCCCACCATCAGGGCCGTAGATTTGCCGATGCCATTGGTTCCCACTAGACCCAGCACCTGTCCTTGCAGGGCGACAGGGCAACAGGGCTAGGGCCCGTTGGAAGTCAAAGGTTAAAGAAGCTACAAAAATGAAGACCTAACCATCTATAATATTGAGAATATTCTATATAGTCATTTAAGACCAGATCTATAATATTCTATAGGATTCTAACAGAATCATCTATAACTTGGATTTGCAAAGGGCCAGTAGATTCCTCATTTCTGGACTCACCTGGGGAAATCATGACCGGGACTCGGGACCATCAGATTTCGTGCAACCACCGAAGAGATCCAAAAAGTACAATCCTACTAAATACAGTAATCGTAAATCACATATTTCATCATATTTCTATATTTCGGGATTGATTGCCCCCCATAACGTTAACAAAAAAAAGATATTTGTTCCATGTGTTTTCCGCCGCCATGATCTATAATTTAGATAGATATACCTACCATAAACCCAACAGTTATACTAGTTATAGCTGTAGTTATGCTAGTTATATACTAGTTGTAAATTTAGATATACCTACCATAATAGTTGCAGACCAATTTAGCGAACTTAATGAGGCTCCACCTAGTGTATGTAATTCACTGTCGACTGGTGGGGCGGATGCCACAAAAAAACGGTCGATTTCGACCTGGCCGTGGAGTAGGCAAGCGATGCAGCTTGAAGGTGTTGGGACCTCGAAATCTGCTGCGGCAGATCTGAGATTTTTCTTACATTGGGTTTCTGGTTTCTGTTTGTTTTCTTTCCAGTATCTATCTGCAACTGATTTATCATAGAGTATTTTTGGGGATATAGTCAGTCAGGATATTAAAAAATGATCTCTGAAACTGATATGATCTTTGGGTGTCTCTGAAAATGAGAGATTTACCTTGCCAAATAGCCGGTGGAAACTCGGGTACTCTTCAGACAATCCCAAAGCCACCAGAATCAAAGGATTGACTTCAGCAGGATATCAGCACCAGAGACTTCATGTAGGGTCCCTGTATGGTATGACTCCTACTATCTGCGGGAGTTTTGGCTGATTGAATCCTCATTTCATCATTTCATCGGACCCAGTCTGCCCAGTCTTGCTTACACCATTCCCTTTCATCTTGTTGCTTACATCCGGATCTTTGCTGCGAAAATCCGATTTTTGATTGGTTCAATCCATATCAGGTACCAGAGGGACCGCAATAGTTCTCCTGATTTAGTAGGGACTCATCCATAAATTAAGATAAGGGTTATACAATCTAACCAAAGCCATATTTTGGTTGGTTGATCCCCGTTGTTGATAAAAAATCCAACCCTTTTTCAGGTGGTTAGATCCCAGCCTCGCAGACTTCCATGAATTCTCCCTTTTATCCACGCCATTTCTCTCCAACTTCTCCCAAGTCCCGCACCATATCGGTGTGTGGTATGACTGGACAGGTCCTGGCAGCATAGTTGGATAATGGACATGGATAGCCGATGATTTCAGTGTAAATATGAAACATGGATGTCGTATACAAACACAGATAAGGGAATATAAGGGAATATCCGTGTAAAATAGACATGTTGAGGACATGATAATATATATATATATATCTACAGTACATACATATACATATACATATACATGTACATACTATATATATATATATGTATATATATACACATAAATATAGGCATATTATATTGGACATGTTGATATAATCGTTCATAACAAGAAACATTTACACCAGAAATACAGACGGCTTTCTAGTATAAAGAGGACCATTTTGGGTATGGGTCATATATTTGGGCCAGGGGGACCGCAGATTTTGGCTATTCTCTTCAGTATCAACCATCCATTTTTTGGGGCGTTTCAACCAACGGGCGCATCATCCCACTAATGGAGTTTCTTGATGCCTTGCCGGTGTCTTCACTTGCAAGTGGTAAGTTCTGCGAGTTGGTGATTTGTGATTCTATGGAAGAGCATCATCATTTAGCTGATTTTGCTGGACAAAAAGTGATTCTTCAGTGGGTCAATGGTTGTGCTCCGACCTTGCCCATTGGAACCAAGATCTCCATTTGGGATTTCGATCATGACTCTGCGAATGGGATTGCAACTGTCAAGGTCGATTTCAGTAGCCACACAAGGTGGGTGGTTGCTTTGCCCCGTGAAAAAGAAATCCAACTGAACGGTCGGTTCATTGAACTTTGTGCTGGCCTTGGTGGTTGGTCATGTGGACTGGGGTATATGAAGATGAACACGAGGTTGCTCATTGACAAGGATGTGAATGTAGCCACGGCTTGTAGCAAGTGGTTGAACCTTCCTTTGTTCAGCCTTAGTGAAGCATACGACATGGCTGCAGAAGGGAAAACGTTCCCATCGTGTGTTATCATTGCCGACATCTTCGACAAGAGGCTGTGGACGGTAATTGGATTGATTGGTCCTGACTTTGGCCTTGTCTCTGCTCCAAGTGAGCCTTGGAGTAGGGCCGGGCGTGGTTCAGGGCTATCTTCAGTAGATGGGAAGCTGATGGTTTTCATCCCAGAAATGGCACAGAAAACAGGTATCAGATGTTTGGTTGCTGAAAATGTGGCAGGGATTGCTAGCCATTCCCACTACAAGGCCATGGTGCATTCAGCCAAAAGATGTGGAATGCCAATCCGGTTCACCTCCATTGATGATTGCTTCCCAGTTATTCCGGTGCGAAGAGATAGGTGGCTTGCTACCTTTCTCACAGCGGAGATCCAAATTCCCATGTACCTATTGGAGTGGATTTCCAAAGTGAACTTTCCGAAGGTGCATCCGAAGGACTCCAGCATTGGAAATCGGGATTGTATCTTCCTCGACATGAATGACGAGGAAAGGCAAGAGCTTGTGCCTGATCATGCAGCAATGTTGAAATTGTCCAATGCCAAGTACTTGCCATGCTGGTTGTTTGAGGATGGTAAGACGGCTTTGGAGTGTCGCGCGCTAGGACCTCATGATATCTTGTCAGACTTGATGACTATGTGTGGTCGTCAGCATTTGTCTGCCGATGATTTGCTGTTGAACAAGGGACTTCTCACCACTTTGATCCGAGATCATGATGGTGTCAGGTACGTTAGTCCATTTGAGTGGATGGCCGCACTTGGGTGGCCATGCTCACTCCATTTGCCAAGGGAGATCGAGGCTGCCTGGACGGCTGCGGGCAACTCCATCTCCATCCCTCATGTGATTCTGGCTTTGTTCAAAACACACGCTTGTCTGCAAGATCGATCTCCTTGGGGAGCAAAGATTTTTAACCTGCGTGAGCTGATGAACATCGCGCTTCACTATCGAATCAAAGTTTCCAAAGTGAAACAAGTGTGTGGAGAGTCCACCAGGTGGCTCCAGTCAGATGATGTACATAGCTCGGTAGTACAGGTCGGTTCACCTCCATCCCCAGGTTGTGATCCTTTTTGTTTGGGTGGTTTTAGGGGTTTGAGTGTTTGTCCTGTTTCCGAGTCTGTGTCCGGAACATGCACCTTAGGTCCACTGCAGGGTTTGCATCCGACGGCATCCGTGAAACCAGATGATGAACATGCCCCTCCCCATGGAGGTGTACCGATCCCGAGTGGAGAGTCCTTGCTCAATGCATCCGCCGTAGGTCCACAGGGTTTGCATCCGACGGCATCCGTGACAGCTGAAGATGAGCATGCCCCTCCCCATGGAGGTGTACCGATCCCGAGTGCGGAGTCCTTGCCCAATGCATCCGCCGTAGGTCCACAGGGTTTGCATCCGACGGCATCCGTGAAACCAGAGATGAACATGCCCCTCCCCATGGAGGTGTACCGATCCCGATTGCAGAGTCCTTGCTCAATGCATCTGCCGTAGGTCCACAGGTTTGCATCCGACGGCATCCGTGACAGCTGAAGATGAGCATGCCCCTCCCCATGGAGGTGTACCGATCCCGAGTGCAGAGTCCTTGCTCAATGCATCCGCCGTAGGTCCACAGGGTTTGCATCCGACGGCATCCGTGACAGCTGAAGATGAGCATGCCCCTCCCCATGGAGGTGTACCGATCTCGAGTGCAGAGTCCTTGCTCAATGCATCCGCAGTAGGTCCACAGGGTTTGCATCCGACGGCATCCGTGACAGCTGAAGATGAGCATGCCCCTCCCCATGGAGGTGTACCGATCCCGAGTGCAGAGTCCTTGCTCAATGCATCGCCGTAGGTCCACAGGGTTTGCATCCGACGGCATCCGTGACAGCTGAAGATGAGCATGCCCCTCCCCGTGGAGGTGTACCGATCCCGAGTGCAGAGTCTTTGCTCAATGCATTCGCCGTAGGTCCACAGGGTTTGCATCCGACGGCATCCGTGACAGCTGAAGTTAAGCATGCCCCTCCCCGTGGAGGTGTACCGATCCCGAGTGCAGAGTCTTTGCTCAATGCATCCGCCGTAGGTCCACAGGGTTTGCATCCGACGGCTTCCGTGAAACCAGGTGATGAACATGCCCCTCCCCATGGAGGTGTACCGATCCCGAGTGCAGAGTCCTTGCTCAATGCATCCGCCGTAGGTCCACAGGGTTTGCATCCGACGGCATCCGTGACAGCTGAAGATGAGCATGCCCCTCCCCATGGAGGTGTACCGATCCCGAGTGCAGAGTCTTTGCTCAATGCATTCGCCGTAGGTCCACAGGGTTTGCATCCGACGGCACCCGTGACAGCTGAAGTTGAGCATGCCCCTCCCCGTGGAGGTGTACCGATCCCGAGTGCAGAGTCTTTGCTCAATGCATCCACCGTAGGTCCACAGGGTTTGCATCCGACGGCATCCGTGACAGCTGAAGATGAGCATGCCCCTCCCCATGGAGGTGTACCGATCCCGAGTGCAGAGTCTTTGCTCAATGCATCTGCCGTAGGTCCACAGGGTTTGCATCCGATGGCATCCGCCCCTCCCCATGGAGGTGTACCGATCCCGAGTGCACCGATGCAGTGCATGCCCCTCCCCCCGCCGTATCCATCCGCCGAGTTTGCTTCACGCTCATCCGTGCAACACTGAGAGCAAGATGAGCATGCCCCTCCCCATGGAGGTGTACCGATCCCGAGTGTAGAGTCTTTGCTCAATGCATCCGCCGTAGGTCCACAGGGTTTGCATCCGACGGCATCCGTGAAGCACCTGAAGATGAGCATGCCCCTCCCCATGGAGAGTGTACCCGATCCCGAGTGCAGCGTCCTTGCACAATGCGTCGCCTGTAGGTCCACAGGGTTTGCATCCGACTGCATCCGTGACAGCTGAAGATGAGCATGCCCCTCCCCATGGAGGTGTACCGATCCCGAGTGCAGAGTCTTTGCTCATCAATGCATTCGCCGTAGGTCCACAGGGTTTGCATCCTACTGCATCCGTGACAGCTGAAGATGAGCATGCCCCTCCCCATGGAGGTGTACCGATCCCGAGTGCAGAGTCTTTGCTCATCAATGCATTCGCCGTAGGTCCACAGGGTTTGCATCACGCGGCATCTCTGAAACCTGAAGATGAACATGCCCCTCCCCATGGAGGTGTACCGATCCCGAGTGCAGAGTTGCTCAATGCATCCGCCGTAGGTCCACAGGGTTTGCTTCATGCGGCGTCCGTGACAGCTGAAGATGAGCATGCCCATGGAGGTGTACCGATTTCGAGTGCAGAGTCTTTGCTCAATGCATCCGCTGTAGGTCCACAGGGTTTGCATCTGACGGCATCCGTGACAGCTGAAGATGAGCATGCACCTCCCCATGAAGGTGTCCCGATCCGAAATGCTGAGGCTTCGCTCAACGCACCCGCCAAAGGTCCACAGGGTTTGCATCCGACGGCATCCGTGAAACCGGAAGATGAGCATGCCCCTCCCCATGGAGGTGTACCGATCCGCAATGCTAAGCCTTTGCTCGATGCATCCGCTGTAGACCCATGTGGTTTGCATCCGACGGCACCCGGAGAACCTGAGAATAACCATGCCCCTCCCCATGGAGGTGAACTGATCCGAAATGCTGAATCATTGCTCAGTGCATCCACCGTTGGTCCCGATGAGGTGCATCTGACGGCATCCGTGAAACCGGAAGATGAACATGCCCCTCCCCATGGAGGTGTACCGATCCGAAATGCTGAGGCTTTGCAGGGTTTGCATCCGACGGCATCCGTGAAACCGGAAGATGAACATGCCCCTCCCCATGGAGGTGTACCGATCCCAGGCGCTGAGTCTTTGCCCAATACATCCGCCGTAGGTCCACAGGGTTTGCATCACGCGGCATCCGTGAAACCTAAAGATGAGCATGCCCCTCCCGAAGGAGGTGTACCGATCTCGAGTGCAGAGTCCTTGCTCAATGCATCCGCCGTAGGTCCACATGGTTTGCATCTGGCCGAATCTGTGAAACCGGAAGATGACCATGCCCCTCCCCATGGAGGTGAACCGTTCCGAAATGCTGAGGCGTTGCTCATTGCAACCACAGTAGGACAGGGTTTGCATCTGACAGCGTCTGTGAAACCTGAAGATGAGCATGCCCCTCCCGATGGAGGTGTATCGATCCGCAGTGCTGAAACATTGCACAGTACACCTACCGCTGGTCCACAGGGTTTGCATCCGACAGCATCCGTGAAATCTCAAGATGAGCATGCCCCTCCCTATGGAGGTGTACCAACCGGAAATGCTGAGCCTTTGCTCAATGCATCCGCCGTAGGTCCACAGGCATCCGGTGTGAATGAAGGTGACCGGGCCCCATCTGAGGTTGCGGTGCCTAACACGTCGCCATACAGTGATGAGTACCCAGCATCCGTCCGAGTTGCACGTGATAACAAAGATGACCCAATGAATGGAATGCACGGACACGAAGGCCCTCCCACCAAGCGCATGAAAGGAAGTCAAACACATTGGGTCGCTTTGTCGGAAGAAACATGGGGATTCGCACTGTTCCCGGAAGTTGCACGTCCATTTGAGCGAGTTGATCCTTCTGATCCTGATTTTGGGGCGTTGGCATTGACATCACTGCAGCATTGCCCCGACATGAAGGAAACAATTTCCAAGTGGATGATGCATGCAGTGATTATCACTGGTGTTGATCGGCTTTGGCCAACCACACGTGTTGCTACCATTGTTGATTGCGATAATCAATGGATCAAGGTAGGCCCGGTGAAATCATCATCCACAGTGCTAGAAATTCTCAGAAGTGTCCTGCCTCATGCAACCACGTCTGATTTTGCACAGGTGACTGTTGATGGAGCCAAGGTGCCCGCAATGTCTATCCCACCGGGAGTTGACCGAATTCAGGTTCAGTTCATCCCTGTCTATTACAAGGCGTCTATCAGCATGGATACTGGTGAAGAAATCAGCATGCCTGTCTGTGTCACAACCACTGTCAATGACATTTTGGCACAGTTGCAAACGCTCCGAGTGGTGCATATGTCATGCGTTCAAGTGATCCAGCATGAAAACATCATTGGATCTACTGACTATGTAATGAATGGGAGTTCTCTCAAGTTTGAGGTCCTGAGAAAGGCTGAGGTATTCCTGCCTGCCAAATTGCCTGAAGTTGCGTTGCCGGTAGGGTTGCTAGAGCCGCCTGCTCATGCTGACATTGCCAGGTCGTGCAATCATCCTTGCATCCGGTTGGCCATACGGGACCCAAAGTGGTCTACAGTTAGAACCATCGCAGTGACACGTGACACCACCATTGCAATGGCATTATCAAAACTCATGCCTGAGGAGTTCAGAGACTCCTGCGTCCAGATAGCTGAACCACGACGTATTCTCCTAGGTAGCATGCCAGTGTATGTTCTCTTGGGTCTCACCAACGTCGAAGTTCAACTGCAACGAAAACATGATATTCCCGTGGCCACGCTGTTGGCCTTCCCTGCAACGGCATTCGAGGATCAGTTCCAGCTGGGAGTTGGACAGGAAATCCCTGATGAGTTCAAGATCAAAAGATGGATTAGGTCACCCTTCCAGGTCAAAGCGTATGAAAAAAACATGCAGTCTTCCTCCACATTGATGGAAGTTGCAGCAAGATTTTTTGCCCACTGCAGGTCAAACCAGACCTTGATGGTGCTGATCAACGGCCGCATCATTGATCCCCGGCTTCGAGTTGCTGAAACCGCGTCCAGTGATGTAATCAACGTCCGATCATGCCCATTAGCTGGAGGAACAAAGAACCAAGACGTGAAAAACATGATCAATCATCAGCTGAAGAGCCGAGGTGTCAAAGACTCTGAATTGAAAGCCAGGTCTGAGATGTTCATTGCCAAAGCCACACCTGAGGCTCTTAGAGCCTTCATTCCAGAGCCATACCAACAGCAATGGAGCAGCATCAAGAGCCTGGCAAACAGCCTGCAGGTGCGCCTTGTCACATCAGAAGAACTCAAGAAGTTCCAGCAAGACAAAAAAGATGCCAAGAAAAGTGAAACAGCTTCCACAGCAAGCACGTCAAAATCCGATTCCAACGCCTCCTTGCGAAAGTTGATTGACATGCAGGATATCACAGTTGATATGTCCTTCCTTCATGCAGAGGGTCAGGAGGTGCATCCTTTGCCCGCCAGTGCATTTGGTGCCGACAAGACAGGAGTTGCTGTGATGCATATGTCCCAAGCCAGTGCATATTGCCCAGAAGCCAAGTTGTCTCCCGAACCATTGGCAATCGTGGCTATTGGCTCCAAGCCTATTGAAGGAAAGGAAATCCAAATGTTCCCTGCTCGCAACGGCAAAGGGGACCCAATTCTCATCCCAGGATGTCTCTTCAATTTTGGGGAGCCGGCGATCTCCACCAAGGATTCGGTGGCCAATGTTGAACTTGAAGTTCAAGATGCGATTGTTATTGAATTCTGGATTCAGCGTGCGGAATGCAAGCTGTGGACTGATGTCAAAACACCATTGCTGTATCTGGGTCAGACCATCAAGGATTTGAAGAACACTCAGATCATCGCATCCTGGGCCATCAAGTTCTACACAGGCCCTCGTGCAGTGGCCACCCACGCAGATGCAAAGTATGCCCATGGATTCATCCGTGTTCTTGCAGAACATGTTGACCAAGTCCTGGTGAAATCCGGCCGTGATGGTGTGTATCTTGTGCCAAAAGGTGATGATCGTCGACCTCATCAGGCTTTCACAATCATTCAGGTACCAAACAAAAGCTTAGAAGAACTGTTGGCCATGGCTCAAAGAACACCAAATGTCCTTGGTCTCGTGGACACCAATTCGGGTCTCATGCTGCGCTGCAGGCGCGAACATTACAATAAGGTCCGAGGTGCTGTTTTCCCTGAAAGCCCGTTGCCTGAGCAAGGTAACTATGAGCCAGGAGATGAACTTTGGACGTTGCGTCATTTGGTAGCCCACACGACAGCTAGCAGCCTCACCCAAGCCCTCAAGTCACTTGGGTGGACATCCGCAAAGGCACTCAAGCCTGTTGGGCCTAATGCCTGGTCAATTGCCGCGCGTGGAAGCCCACCAGCCATGCATGTAAAATTGAATGGATCGTTTGTGGTCATTACTCCAGTGTCCAAAACCAAGACAGGCGTCTCAGCCCAGGCCTTGCCAGTTCCGCTGAGTGCGCAATTGTCAGGTGCAGGTGGAACACCTGTTGTGAATCAATCACCGCCGTCCAGATTCAATGAGCTCAAATCGGAACTCAAAACACACATTGAGTCGTTGATTGAGGATAAGTTGACCGAAACCAGGTCCAATCTCCAAAAATTGAATGCCAAGGTTGAGACCACGTGTAGCAATGTTGCAGCCCTGCAAAAAGCGCAATCGGAGACTGACGGCAAGATCGGAAGCTTAGAGAAAACAGTCCATGAAAGCCATCAATCGGTAGTTGGTTCAATGTCACAGATGTTCCAGAAGCTTGAAGCCTCCATGAACGACCGATTCAACAAGATGGAATCGCATGAGTCCAAGGAGCCCAAAAGACAGAAAGTCAATGAGTGAAACGCATGTCCAATAAGGCTGTGGTGTATGGATCGAACCATCCAATGGACGCTCAGGAGCAGTGCCACCATCTTGCAGTGGCTAGCCGACCGGTATCCCACTGTATGGAATGGTGTACTAATTCGAAATACATATGCAGTGCACGCTGCTTGGACCTTTTGCTATCCAAGCCAAGTTTTTTGTCATTGCGACGTAGCATTCAGTGTCTGCTGTGTGCCGAAGTACAGCAGCCAGGTACCATACTGTCAGCTGGCTTGTATTTTGACTGCCCTATTCATTCCCATGCTTGTCATCTTGACTACATATTTGTTTATGATTAGCTTTGAAATCAAGGTGTTGTTCAATGCTGCCTGCAAGCCAACTGCTTTCTATCAAAGATGTCTCAGTCCGCACCTTCGCCAAGTTGCTAAGTGCCTGAAAACTAGGAGGTGCGAGCAGAATTTTATTGCCAGTACGGTTTCAAAAACCCATAAGTTGAGGTGTTGGCAACAGCCTCAAATAAGTTTTTATGAGTCTTTGCTCCGCAACCAGTCTTGCATGAGCAATAATGCTGATTATGACAATCATTCCCAAGAATGTGTTTTTAATTGGGACGCTCGAACTTTGTGGTTTTTCAACCTTGAAAATAGGTTTTGGAGCCCCCAAGGTTCGGCCCCCAACTTTGAGCCACATTCATCCCTTTCATCTTCGGACCCCAGGATTCTGGACCGCAGATTCTTGAATCGTCAAAGTATTCGCTACCATTCTAGCCAGACTAGTGGTCAAACATGTCATCAAAATTTTGTACTCTGGGTATTACTCGTATTTTTTGCAGGAGCTTGTCGAATTGGGGAAGCGGCCAATCCCGGGCCTCCTCCAACTCCACCTTATGACCCCAAATTGTTGTCAGATACTAATGATGTGCTTTGGGTTGGCAACTGTAACCCTGGGCAACTTTTTGGCAAAGAAGATATTGTGCTAGAGTGGGGAGGCGGAATCTGGACTTTTAGTGAAACTTCTGCAACAACCCCTGCAATCAAGTACCTTCGCTCAAAATTTAAGGAAAAAAAACGTAATGCCCTTTTTGGGGAACCTGTTCGTCCACACCAAGATTCTTCCATCATGCGTGGTCGGGCAGGGGGAGTTGCAATTGTTTCCCAATTACCATGCAGAAAGTACAATTTCCCTGCACCAGATTTCCTTCATTCATCAACTAGATTCATGGACTCGGTTGTTAATTTGCATGGGAGCCGATCTATCTATGTATGCTCAGTTTATGGAACAACAAATCATAATCAACATGATTTGGCAGTTACTGAAAATATATTCAACCAGGCCGCTGAAAGAGCTCTCTCTTTCCATGGTCCGGCAATAATTTGCGGCGATTTAAATGCGCCCCTCGATAAGTTTCCAGCTTGGGCCAAGCTCCAGCAGTTTGGCTGGGCCGACTCAGCTTTGTTGGATCAGAGAATTCATGATAGAGAGCCCCAACCCACTTCTAAGGGAACTGTTCGACATTCGTTTATACTTTGTTGTGGAGAGATGGCCAGTTCGTTTCTCACTTGTAGAACGGCTTGTGAATATGAATTTGATGCTCATCCGCTGCTTGTTACAGGTTTCTCAATTTCCACTTTGTGCACGCCAAGTTGGAAATGGGTTCTTCCAAAAGCATTGGATAAGTTTATATTTAATGAAGCTGAAATTGATGCGTATGGTGACAATTTTTGTCGATTGAATGCTGCGAAATTCCAGGATGCGATCCACAACATGGATATGGAAACAGCAGCAAAAATCTTTACCCATGGAGTGGAATCAACGTTAAAACATTCAGCAATTAGTTCTGAAGGAACCTATCAGTATATTCAACCTGGTCATTTTGGACGTTGGGTTAAAACACCACTCAAACTCAGGCTTGAAAATGTCCCTGTCATAAGACCTGCTCGAAACGGGGAATTTACTCCTATTGTGTCTCAACTAACCTTCAGCTTAAGGTACAGGACAAAACAATTGCGAAGAATTAAAGCACTAAGTCAACAATATTCATCGTTTCTTAAAAACAAACAAGAGACAACGCTTAGAGCATGCCGTAAGTTATGGAACTGCATCCTCCAGGCCAATGGATTTTGCAATGGTTTCCACACATGGATTGGGAAACACCTGGGCTTATTTGTCCCGCTGAGCCTCCCATCCCTGGAGTACATATGGGAACTTGAACGTGAATTTGATGCTTTTCACAGCGCTGAGATTCAAAAATATTATGCTTCTAAAAATGCAGCCAATAAGAAATCAATTGCAGACGATATTCAAGGTGGTGGCCACAGAGCTTTTGCAAGTGTTCGTGATGCTCCTGCTCCTCCTTTGACATCAGTCACCAAAATTGCCAGATATCAGATGCGCCGAGTGAAATGGACCAAGGAAGGCCGTAATTGGCTACCCATGGTTAGCACCCAAGGTATTTCCCGTGAATACCCGATAACCTTTCAAGGTCAAAAAAGATCCATCAGCAGAATCCAACCCCAAGGTATTCTTTTAGAGTCCCCCGTTACTCTGAAAGATTGTAAAGATCTTGAAATTACACAGCCTGTGACATCAGCCCATCCTGAACTAATGCACCAGTGCTTGATCGCTGAGTGGAGCAAAATGTGGAAACGTGACCCGTGTCACGAACCTGCCAATTATTGGGATGATTTCAATCCCTTCTTACGATGTATTAATGATTGTCCAACTTGTGAATTTCAGCCACTTACCCCAGATCGCTGGCTTGCAAATCTCAAAGGCGTCAAAAAAAATTCTGCAAGAGGAGCGGATGGCTTCTCCACTTTCGAGTTGCAGCTTGTCCACGGTCCTTTGCTTCATTTTCTGTTAGACATCCTGTCTACGATTGAGAAGGGGGCAAAGTGGCCAGACCTTTGGACCCAAGCCAGAGTAGTGGTACTATCTAAGGGGTTTGAGCCTAAATCACCATTAGATATTCGACCAATTTCCATTTTGCCTAAAATATATAGGACGTGGTCAAGACTCAGAAGCCTTGAAGTGTTACGCCATATTGGTTCAATTTTACCCCCGCAAGTTGCTGCCACTGCAGGTGGCATCTCTGCCGATTCTTTGGCGGCTTATACTGCTACTGTAGTTGAAGATGCTTTTTGGAATCGGGAAGATAAGTGTGGGGTGGTAATTGACATCATCAAATGTTATAACATGATCCCATGGACACCAAGCGCGATGTTGTTGGAAAACTCAAAATCCCCCATCAGTACATTACAGGACTGATGTCCCTGTTAAAAAATATTCGCCGATCCTTCGATATCCAAGGAAATTGTTCACAGTTCTTCAATGCTACCACTGGGATAGCAGAGGGGTGTGCATTGTCCGTTTCCTTGATGGCCGTGTATTCTTTGCTAACTTACAAAGTATTCCTTGCGATGCACCCGGGCATTCAACCTTTGTGCTATGCAGACAATTGGGGCCTGATTGCCAATGCCCCATCGCAGATCAAACCAGCCATATTCACGCTTTCAAAAATTGTTAACAGTCTTCGAATGGCCATTTCTTTCCCAAAGTCTTGGGTTTGGGCAACCAAGCTTTCGTGGAAAAATTCTCTTAACAACATTCAAGTAGATGGCCACACCTTCCCATATAAGACCCATGCAGTAGACCTTGGCTGCGACATTAATTATAACAGAAGAAAATTAATTACTGCTGGGAAAAAGCGTATTGAAAAAGCCACACGTGTTCTTAAAAGGATCCAGAAAATTAAAATACCTGTGCAATTTAAAAGAAAAATGATCCATTCTTGCGGATTTGGAACTATGGCCTATGGGTCTGAATTACAGCATATCCCATGTGCAGAATGGAAAACAATCCGTACAGCAACATTGGCCGCAATGCATAGGAAACAGGCAAGTGCGAGCCCGTGGATTGGAACCATGTTCAACCCATGCCCAGTTGACCCACAGTTAAAGGGGGTAATTCGTGCCTGCTTGTTTTGGAGAAGGTTCTTCCGAAATTTCCCTTCCTTAAAAGCTGGGTTTCTTGATCGAATTGTTAATTCACAAGCAGGACCAGGCCCGGCAGTTAGTCTGGGTAAGACCTTCAGAGCTATTGGTTGGGCACCTTTGCCAGATGGATTCCTCCAGCATACTCTTGGATTCCAGTTTAATTGGGTCGCGTGTTCAGTGACATTCTTGAAGTATTGGCTGCGCGTCTTATGGACTACACATGCTGCCCACAAAGCCCAATCACGGAAAGATTTTGATATAAGTTCTGTTGATGAATACTTGATGATGAAAGTCTTGAATAAGTTTCCATCCGACCAAAAACAACTGTTGGTGACGCACTTTACAGGGGCTGCTTGCACCGGCAACATGTATGCAAAGTTCAATCCCAATGTTCACCCCGAATGTTCTCTTTGTGGTGTAATTGACGATCGTGAACATCGCATTTTTAATTGTAAAAAGTATGAAATCCAAAGATTCAATGCCAAACCTCTTTTCAAATGGTTAGCAAAACAATCAGCTGCAACGAAACTTCTTGGCTTGGTTCCCTTGGATTTGAGTTTTTCAAAAGTGTTGTGGGAAAATCAGTTAGAATGGCCGGAGAATGTGATTCCCCTGGTCGATTTGGAGATTGCGCATGTGTTTGTTGATGGCTCGGCGTTCCATCAAGATTTGAAAATTTGTTGCATCTCAGCCGGTGCTGCAGTGAAGTGCCAGCCTTTTCAAATTGATCACACAAAGATCTTTGCTTCCCCGGTTCCAGGTGTTGATCATAGTGCGTATCGCGGTGAAGTCTTTGCAATATGGGGCGCTTTGTTGAGTTGCTATCGGGTTCACCTTTACATTGATTGTGAAGCTGCCCTAGCGATGTTAAAGTATCTTTGTGATTGTCATTCCTGTAATATCACACCCAAGATTCAGGATCATCATGATTTGTGGGAAAGGGTTTGGGTTCAAATTCGTAGCCGTCCCCCATGTATAATTGATCCACTAAGACTAAAGCCCATACTGATGTTGAGAGTATTGACGACCCTTTTTTGAAATGGCAAGCAATGGCAAATAATACTGTAGACGCTTATGCGAAGCAAGCCCTCCTTGATTGGAATCCCACGTTTGCAAAAGCTTCTAGCCATTATGCCATATCGGCAGAAAAACAAGAATTCCTGATTGAATATTGTAATTTTGTTAAGCACATGGCATCCAAGGTCACGGATTCCCCGATTAAGATTCAACCTGATGCCGTCATCGATTTTACAACACGTATCCCCGTTGGTCCGTTCTTTGTCCATCATGTGCCCCAGGCCTGCCCTGAAAATTGGCCTTTTGGTGAAATTTTTTGGAATAGGTTGAGCAGCTGGGCACAGTTGTTGCAATGGTCCAATGTGGAATCCAGGCCAACAGCCATGTTGGAACTATATATAGACTTTGCATTATATACAAAAACCATAGTACCCCTTCCAGTCAAACCTAAGGGAAAAAAATCAGCCAAATGCCAATATTATCTTGTTGATCAGAACTTGGAATATGCTGAAACTGAGTTTAAACTTTCACAGCAAAGTTTTACTTGGAACCGTATTGTTAACTGGACCCGTCACCACCAGTGTCCTATCTTCCCTGGTGATTGGGTCTCGCAATCAGGCGCCCTGAAGGATCTTGGAAATAGTTTTTGGGTCCCTGCTGTTAAACTGACTGCATCTTTAACCACCGGTGCCCTGCCGTATCAAAAACTACATTCTATTTTTGTCACCCCAATGGGGAAAAAGAGGAAAATGTGTATGTCATTCCGTCCTTAGTGGACACACAGATCGGCACCTGTGTATCCACCCTGGGAGGATGCATTCATTTGCATTCGATCCGGCATCTGTCATTTTGCATCCGTGCATTCGACTGTCCCATGGTGTGTCTCGTCGTCACCCCTGAATTTGTTGTTTTTTGTTGGTTTTGTTTGTGTTTTTTATTTTAATTAATGATCACAATCATTGGTGGGGACTTCACGCGTAGCTGGTTGTCTCTACCGCTGTCACACGGCATTAAAGTCAAAGGCGGAAAAAAATCCATTTTTTGGGGCACTCAATTTTGATTCATTCCCATATACAAACATGGGGAGATATGGCAACAAGACACATATGGGACATATGGGGATATAATCATTTATGACTATAACTTATAATCTACAAGAAAATGAAAGCATGGATATGAAATGATACAACAAGATAAGATGAGATGGTTTACAAAGTTGACACAACAAATTGACCGAACATCTGGGATTGGTTCGCACCTCTTGACTTATGGTTTCAAGCTATCCCAACCGGACTAGTCATCATTAGAATGGAGCCACCAGTCAGTGAATCATCTTGAATCTTGAGGCATTGCCGGTTCGCTTAAAGCAACATGACATCAACGTTGAGTATTTCGCCAGGAAACATGGTGAAAGCCTCCTGTGATTCCCATAATCAATGTGGCTACCATGTTCAATGAGCATCTCAGCCATTGATGGGCACTAAGTACATCCTCTCACAGTTCAACATGTCAAAGGTGGAAACATCTTTCGGGTCCGGTCAGTACATCATGTTCAAGAGAATGCAAGTGGGCGATACCAAGTGGGCAGACTCAAAAAATATCCGCTGAACCCCTCATCCCCTCTTCATATTTTCGTCAAATTGGCTTCCCATATTTTCGTTGATCCACAGATTGCACCGGAAAACTACAACAAAAATAACAACTGTTGTATATGAATACTATTCCAATTAATATTGATAACTACTCCATTGATTAAATCTGTGAACAGTTAACTAATGTTAACTACAAACTTGGAATAAAAAACTCCACAAAAGGCTCTACACCCGTCAACGGGACCCCGTGCCTTGGGCAGATTGATGATTTGAATGGCCTGGCACTTGGATGACTTGGATGTGCATCCCAGAAACTCAGCTGAGCTATACATACATATACAATATATATATAGTAACTCACTATAGAAAGATAGAACAGTAAATCATCACTATGTTACATAGTAGGATGCTTCTGAATCCTATCTTCTTGAAGGTTGCTATGTATATGCATATATTGAATCTATTCTACACTTTTCTACACTATCTAATATTTGCTATTCAGCAATTACTAGCTGAGATGCTCATCCAAGTATCTCAACTATGCGTTTTCCTTCTACTGAAACAGTTTTTTTGGCACTGGAAAGCTTTCTGGACCGCCTCACGTCCCAACATCCAAGCGGTTAACAAACAAAGCTCGCCTCGAAAGGGCACTTCTTCACGCAAATACCGCAACCTTGGGATGAAAAACACTCCTGGTCTATGGTCGTCTATAAGTCACATCCACCATGGTTTCGTGTTGAACATGTTTAATGTTAATTATCCTCATTAATATTCCCATTGAAAAAAAACACATTCTATATAATCACCATGAATATATCCATTAATCACCATTATACAACCATGTGTTTATTAGTGCGGAGATGTGATTCTGCTTGGGTTTCGACCCAACCCCCAAAAAAACCGCTGATTCCTTTTCGATCCTTTTCGGAAGAAGAGACACCGATGCAGAGCGTCTCCGAGATCCAACTGATCTTCGAGTCTTTGCTGACCTTGCGGTGTCGTCAAAAGGGGTGACATAAAATGGATCGTTCGTTATGGACCAAAACGCGGGTCATTTATGTCATTTTTGATTTTTGTTTCACCATTTGCAACATTTTGCAACCATCCCTGAGCATTGGAGGGTCAATCATGTTTAGTCACACCCGAAACACCAGGCTAACGTCTGACTGAACCTAACATGACTGATTTCACCCACAACAGAGGAAGCCATTGGAAGCCACGTGGAATGTTGTTTAATCTAAGGATTTCAGAAAAACTGCTTCAAACAAACAAGAAATGTGGCTTCACCAACCAGCTAAAAGGGGGAATCGCCCCAGGTGGCAAGGGTGATAATATCACAGAGACCCAAGACATGCAAAAATCGATGCCTTTTGTATATCATATGTTGAATATTGTTGAATAAATATAGACACAGGAAGCAAAACTCAAAAGTGATTTTGCTTTAACATTTGGAACTTCATTCCATGGCATGGTTTTCAACACCTCAGTTCATATATTTTCTGCAATGAAAAATGCTCGTGCCCTCAGTTTGTCCCAGCGCTGTCCAAGCGCTGTCCATTCCTACGCGACACTGCCTCCACGCAAAGCTTTCCAGTTCGCACAACAGGACAATGGGTCTTACATTCCTGTTTGCACCTGCGACCGACCCAAAAAAGGCTGGTCATGGAAATAACACCATCAATGGATCCATCATATTCAAACAGATTCATTCACCAACAAGTTTCATCTAATCATTATCTAACAATCAGTTTCTTTTTGGATGTTCTTTTTTTCCTGAGGGTATGATTTGAGCATTTTTGAGCAATCTAGACCTTACAAAAAGATACAAAAACGCCATAGCGGCATGGCAGCCCTCCAAATCTGGTCTGGGAGAAATGGCGAAACGTGAGCTGAACATGGAACATGGATGGGTCAGACAAATATCATCTCATTGTATCCCATTACTATATATATATATATATCTATTAAATGATATTACTAGGGCACACTCAATTTCATGCACCCCGGGGATTGTTTTACTTCAAATGAACCCTTTTTTGTCACTCGGATGGAAACTTTTCATGTTGAGTTGTCACGTTGATGAAGGGAAAGGTCAACCCTGGGATCAAGAACGCAAAAAAAACATGAGTTTGGGCTTCTTGCAAACATCAAATTAGGCAATGTTCGAGGGTTCACTAGACCATCGAACTCCCCGCGAGCCAATGGATGTCTACCCTTATCCCCTACTTGAGCCATGAGATATGGATATTCATCAATGTTGGGTCCTCCACTCAACTCAAACTCAGCAGTCAATTGCAGTTCCCAACAAATCTTCGATTTCGTACATACCATCACCTTTTTCAATTCGATTCTCTATGGATTCTATCTGAAATTATTGCTTATATTTATTTATATTTTCTTCTTAAGTCTTCTTGGTGGCTTTGAATCCCCACATAGAAGTGGTTACATCCCCATCCTGGTCCATCCTGGTCCATCCTGGTCCATCATCCCTTTTTCGCCCTGAGGTGTCCCCACTTTTTGGGCTTGCAACGGTCAGAATTCACAATGGCAATTCGTAGTTTCTTGTCGGGGTCCTCGCCACTGGGTACCACTGGGTACCACTGGGTACTGGGGATCTGGAAAAGTAGCATTTCACCAGGACAGCAATATGTGATATTTTGTAATATCATGTGTAATCCATCCATCTCTGTGTCTAGGTCCTCTCTGTCACCTCCTCCTGCGGCCTTTTTTCCCATGCCTGGGATCACCATGGCTCAGACCCAGGGCACCAAAAAAACGTAGAACACCGCACCACATGGGACATATAACATATATATATATATTAAGAATAACTATAAAATACTACAAATATATTTAAAAAAAGGGGATATAATGGGAGCCAATGACAACCTATGTGATATATGTTTCTTTGTCTCAAAATGGAGGATATACCATGATACACCCCTATTTTCCATGATATGATGTTTTCCATGATTTCATGGGGTGGAACGCATCAATTCATGAACCGGTTTGATGACCAGAAATCACATCGTGACTTTAGTGGGTCAAAAATGGTCAACACGTGGGCAATTTCTGATCATCAGACATGGCTGAAAATCCAAGCAATTTCAAGTGGGAGATCACCCTGCAACAAGTGGATTTTCCAGCCAGAATCGAATACCAAAGTGTACCCCAAACACAGGCTGGTCTATTCATGGTCAGGTTGTGGTTCCCCCTTCTCAGTCTCTATTTTCGACAAATACCCCCGAGTAAAATGGTCCAGTTTCAACTGAACCGAGTTTTGGTCCATTTTCATCTCCAGAACTAGGACTCAGATATCTTCAAATCTTTAGTTCCTCTTCATCATGGTAATTATTCTATAATATTCTATAGTTTTACCATGATGAATTGGGAAAAGATCCTCTATCATAGAAAAATATTTGGCAAATCTCTATATAATTATTCCCCAAATATTTCTCAGATTTTTTCCCTTCCGTGGCTTCAGCAGAGTGTTGATGTGCAAAAAACCCGAGCAAATTGACACAGACGACAGGCCACAGTTGAGTTCACACTCCCCCAAAATGATCAAACCACAAAAAGTGGGATGAAAGGCCGTCAAACCATGGTCATAACACCATGGTTGTTTAAAATATATTCAAACAATTATAAATCCGGACATCCAAATACTGGGTGTTGACACGGATATTCTAAGTGGTTATAACTTATAACGTATTGCCAATGGTTGCAAACCATTCAAATATATTCAAACATATTCAAACTATGTATGTATACACCAATAGCACTGTATCCACTATTTATCATCATTGAGATATGATAATATATGATATATATATACATACACCATTAGTTTATGATATGTTACAATCATTGACATAGGCACCATTCTAACACCCGGAGAAATGACCAAGGGCCTCAGGCTGCCACGCTCGAGGCTGCGCCGGTGAATCTAGGTTTTCTGTTGTGGTGCTGTGGGGATCCTCAAAAATGATCATTGATTGATCATTGATGAATCATTGATCATCCATGGTATTCCATGGTATTCCATGGTCAACTTGGCATGATTTTTCCAGTGTTCCAATCTTCGACTCTTCGGATTATGTTTCATGGCAAGTCTTTGCAGCGATGGAAAGCAGCGGTAAAAAGGCCGAAAAAAATCTGGCCGCCAGGGAGGAATGTCGACATTCCAACTCCCAGAAACCCTGTTATTTTAAAACGAGCAAACAACAAAGTTGTCTACCTCAACAAATAGACATCTTAGGTAAAAAATGGTGAAATGTTGATGAACCATGGGGGTTGGGGTACCAAGTCTTGAGACCCACTGTATACCCACTGTTTCCCTTTGGAAGTTTCAATCGATGATCGCCTTTTTGCATGACGCATCCGTGGAAAATGCAGCTTGCAGCATACAACTAGCAGACCACCAGCGCACCGGCTTTGGTGCTTTGGAGGTTTCAAACATTTTTGAACAGGTCTGGGTCAGTCAAAGCCTGTACAACATGTCACCTCGGACAGAGTTTCGTGCAAATTCTGCACAAAAGCGTCAGATTTCTGTTGAAGGTCCTGGTGATGCAGTCACGGGTAGGATACAAAGAAAGCAAGTGACCGTAGCCGTGTACAGTATCTGTCTATATATATAATATTATACTAGTATCATATGTATATATACACGGTAACTACCGTATATTTGTTTAATATATATATATATATTTATATTGATGAAAAACATACATTTCCCTCTTGTGCAGCATGCAACTCAGTCCACATTTGCCTACAATACGTAAAATGAACGCATAGTCAAGAGTGAACATAGGTGATTACCGGCGCAAGTGTTTGAAGTATGTAGACAGTAGACAGTAGACGCCCGTATTTTGTTTACAAAAACCATAAACCAAAAAACATCCAAAAACATCTAAACACATCTAAAAACCAAACTTTTGTTCAACATGAACAATGACATAGAGCAGGTACAAGAAGTCACTCTTTTGGTCAGAGACTGAGAACACAGGGAGTCATAGTTGTAGTCCTCGATTTCATCCTGGTCGTTGTAAAACACCAAGTGTTTCTCTTCAAATCCTGGATGCTGGCCATTGAACCCAAGCCTGTTCTTCGGGTGGTAGACGATCCATGTTCGCTCAATTTGGATCCAAACCTAGATCGAAATCATTTTTTTCAACATGTAATGCTGTTGTTTGGGATGTACCCTCCAGTAAACTAAGATAACTATGCAAAATCATCATTGTTAATGAGGTACATCATCTATAAATGGATATCAATGGGCATTTCTCAGCTCCAAAGTTGCGAAGCTTCCACTCCAAAAATCCTTTCCCAGTTGGGGGATACGATTTTAGCGATCCACGAATCAAAAATCGGATTCAAACGGATTCAACCAACTGGAGGCCATGGACGGGGCCAGGGGCCCCAACGGGAACGGGAGCACGTAAGGCTACTCAACTTCTGGTTCCCCCAAAAAAATCAGTAAAGCAACAAGAAAAAGTACCTGGGAGGCGCAGCCCAGCATTCCAAACCAACAAAAACTCCATCATCCCGATTTTTTTAAAATCCCATGTCACCAATTTTCTAGAAGGTAAACGCCCGCCCATCCAGCAACAAAGTCCCATGTTTTGCTATTTCTGTGGTGACACCCAAGCCTTTTTTCTTACACGTTGCAACTTATCTGAGCAGTGTCCAAAATCATCTATGATTCACAAAACTACGAAATTGGTTGAGATAAAACTGGGGCTTCCCCAACGTCCCACTCTCCAGATGATCAAAGCCCATAAAACCAGTGAGGCTACAGCCCAAGGGCCCAACATATAGAATCAGGAACCACCAGGCACCACCAGGGCATTGCTAACTTGTTTAAGAATCGGTCTTTCTTGTTGATCAACTATAGTACACCTCTGTACGAGTAGCATTTTTTTCAATTTTTGAACATGCATTTTGAGTGTGGCTAGCGGCTAGCGACCTTGAATTTCAATCCTGTGAAACATGGTCTTCGCCTGCGGGCGAAATCACCAGTTCTTTCTTTCCCTGTTTTCATCAGCAAAAAACATGTCTCCCAATCTTCAAAAGACCTTTACAACACCCTGGTGGAAAGCTCTTTGGGTCCATTCTGTCCTGCAGTGATGGTAATTACTTGAAACGACCTACAGCAAGTGCGTGGATAGTTTGTGTTACACAGGCTCTAGTTCTATAGCATTGGCTTTGCCTGTTGCAGCTGGTTGACATGACAAGGGGTGCGGTCGAGAAAATTGCTGCAGCACTTAGTACTCAGGGACTTCAGGGCGAGGATCATTTTTGCAGAGCGGCATGCATTGTTGTCTATCGGGCTGACGTCCGGTGTGGCACACTCCACATACTTGCTATAGCAAGAGGAGGATCAGAGGCAGGAGAAGAGAGAGAAAAGGAGGCGGAGGGAGACCCCCATCGAAAAACACACATACCCTCCACCGATCTTAATCCAACCATTCAAATTCAAATCTGCATGTTCATGAATCTTTGACTTGTGATATTCCCTTTCTTGTTGAGTTGCATCGCTCGTTTTGGTTCATTCATACCATCGTTTCCTTCCCGCTTTATTTCCAACTGTTCGCTGGTGAATTTCTTGATGTTTGAAGGTGAAGTCTGAATTACGAGTACCGGCTTAATCCCCCACATTTCGCAGGTGAATCCCCAACTTCTGGACGAAAAATTCCCCCAACAAAAACAAAAAAGACCCATTGGCTGAGGCCTGGAGCTTCGAAGTCCAACTTCATCTTCCGCCCCAGCTGCGCATCCACGCCACTTCCCCGCTGTGCCAAGCGCTGGAGTCGCGCCTCCTCATTGGCTTGGATCCATACCTCGGCGGCGAAAAATCCGATTGGAACCAGGTCACCAAAATTGCCATTCCAAGCCACCAAAAATGAAGGATTTGAGCCACATAAATGGTGAGACATCTTCAAACATGAGTATTTGAAAGGATAAACAATTGCAGAATATTGCAGATTTGACATGATTTGACCAACACAAATGTGGATTTAATCTAAAATCTAATTTATAAATATATTTAAATCACAAAAACGGTGGATTTGACCTACACACGCCTTGGTAAATCTACAAAAATTGTGATCTCAAACCAACAAAAATTTGGATTAGGCCCACACAAGAGGCGATTTCAACTACAAACAAATGACACAGGCAAGGGACCCCAAACAGTTTGGGGCAAGTAGTATGGGAAAGATCTCTGTACATCGGGGTTCCATTTCATTATGTGAAGCTGTGCAGGAGTTTTAGGGCGGTCCAACTTTTGTGCATAGGGCCTCAGGCTTTAAAATGCACAAAAACAATGAAAACTGGTTCTGCAATAAAATGCCTTGCCAGCAAATTCATACCCGAATTTGCATCCAACTTCATCCAATTTCGAAGACCCTCAGAAACGCCTCTTTAAAAAGGGGTCAGGAAATTCTTTTTAGATAGGGGTATTTTAGAGTGAAGGTGCCCAAATATTAAGTGTTTTTCTTTTTTTAAAAGCATTTTATAGCAACAAAATACGGTGGCATTCTTTCGTGGCAATTCCTTAAAATTCCTTTAAATTCCTTAAAATTCCAAAAAACTCCTTAAAATTCCTTAAATATCCTTTAAAATTAAAAACATTAAAGATCCTTAAAATCCTCCAAATTCCTTCAAATTCCGTCAGATTCCTTTAAATTCCTTAAAATTCCTGGAAGATTCCTCAAAAACTCCTTAAAATTCCTCGAAGATTCCTCAAAAATTCCTTGAAACTCTCTAAATTCCTTGAATTTCCTTATAATTCCTTTAAAATTCCTTAATATTCCTTAAACCACAGTACATGATATCCCATATCATGGGGATATGATGTATTGATCCATTGATCAACGGATCATCTCCATATCCCCATCACATCACCATCTCCGCACACCGCGTCACAAAGGTGAACTCCGGATGCCTGGCGCCGATCTGCTGCCGGTGCCGCCGCTTGAAGGTGGCCTGCGCCACCGCCAGGGGCCGCGCGGGGCGCCCGCAACGGAGAGCCTGGCAGCGATCTGCCAGGGAGTGGAGGGATGGTTTTTCGTTGGAAAACCCACGGTTAAGACATGTGAAATCCCCAGGAACATCAGAAAAATGATGAAGAATTGGGGTTTTCCTACCCCAAAACAGATTTCAAGTGGCCAAACGCTTCCACGTTTTTGGGCGAAATATGGATGTCCACCTCTGGCAATCCAGTTTCTCCGGATTGTTTCTGAACGTATCGATCGATATTGAAGACCCGCAAGGCGGACCACTTTTTGACATCACCTGTAGTTTTGGACTTTGGAGTGCCCACTTGACTGTTCAACATCTGTGCCAAGATGGTTGTATATCCCAGCCCTGTTTGACATACAGGTGATATCTTTGTTTTATTCTCTTGGATTCAGGAATGCGATAAACAATGATAAACAGTTGTTTGCTAGAGCTGGTGATTTTTTGAAGTCCCTCGTCTTGCAACGTTTCAGCAGGAGCTCTCCATTCTTCAGAAAGCGTGCAAGCATCCCCCATCATATCAGGGTGTTGCAAGTGACCAATCCTTCTTTGTCTTCCTTTGTCACATGATTGTCACACCAGTTCCAAAAATGTTTCCCATCTTCGACTTTCAAGTCCCAATGCATACATGTCTATATACGCACACATACACACACACACATGTGCGCATATCAATAAACTAGGTTCAAGTCATATATACATGCAAAAAAAGCACACACAAAACAATCATCATATGTACATTTGTAAAGATGTGCATTATTAACCAGATCAAAGAATTACATACACAATCTCATGGCCAATCTTAGACACCCTGCCAAAAAGAAATAGATGGAGTACGTCTTTCACCATTTACAGCAAAAGGAAATTGACTGAAGTTTCCTAAAGAGGCCATCTAAGATTTACCCACAAAAATAAAATTCAATGATTACAGAATCAACCAATTGTGAACTTGGTGACTTAAGCCTGGAAAAAAGGATCCTGGAGCCCATGGTGACAGTTCCCGTGCAAGAGAAATCATCAAGTTGAGAAAGTTACAGGATTTCATCAAAAGTTATCCAGATCTGTACAATGACAAAGTGGTGCCCCCAAAGTTCTAAGTTGATTTATAACCCCTACCTAACATAGTGAACTACACATAGATAAACCAACTTAGCTAACGAGGTGGGCCATCATCACTTTGCACAAATCTCTCCTACCATTTGGGTATATGGGTCAAAACCTATGGAATCGCTTCCGTTCAAATCACAATAGCTGGTAGCCTCAGTTGTTCATACCCAGCCAATTTTCGTATAATATAGTATAACCATCACTGAACCTCCATTCAACTACCATTAAACCACCATTGTTGATGGTTACCCTCTGGTTAGACTCACATAGCCATGGAAACCACCATCTTAAATAGGTAAATCATCTTCACTAAATGGGCAATGGCTTCCAGTTCGCAAAATTTGTGTGATGGTAAATCCCCCCCGGAAATTCACAGGCTTTGATCAAAATGTCTACCAGTACCGCTTCCACCGCTTGGAAGTTCCAGTTATAAGTGGATACATATACATATATACATATATATACATATACATATATACATATATATATACATATATAATATATATATATATACTAACACTATAGATATTATAGGGTCCACATATCCCAACTGTTGGGTTATATCATGTCAAAAATCCCAACTTCATGGTGCTTGAAATTCCCATGCTACCCATCTACCCACCTCCTGCTGCTCCATGTCCTTTGCCACCTGGATGCAGCGTGCGATTTCCGCCACGTAGCGATCGCGCTGCTCCTCCGTGAAGCCATGCCCTGCCGGCGAATCCCACGGTGAATCCCTGGATGAAGAAATGGAGCTTTACCCTCTGGTTATGACTAACAGTTCGCCATGGGAAATGGCCCATTTATAGAGGTTTACCTATTAAAAATGGTGATTTTCCATGGCTGTGGCTATGTTAAATAACCAGATGGTAAATGGAAAAAACTTCTAAATAGATCTAGCGGATGTTCAATTGCCACGTTTGATTACCGGAGGATAGATGTGGAAAACCCACCGCTTGTAGATCATGTAGACTGATAGGATAAACATTGGTGTTCCACATCAACATCGTTTATTATGTTAGTTTACTTCAGGGTATGATATGGGGAATATCATCTCATGGGATACAGTGGGATATAGGTATTACATGTTACATATATATATATATAGAGTTTCTTCGGTGGAGCATGGATCAATGGATGTGGGGATATGATGGGATACAATGGGGTTTAACGAAATATCAAAATATAACAAAAGATAATATGGGAATATAAACAAAAAATACAAAGTGGGATATAGGATTAACATGCACTAACAACCTATGATGAATATAATGATATGGGATGTAAGCAAAAGAAGAGGCCTCGAATCCTTAGCTAAATTGCTTATAAAGTGGATTTATGGTAGATCTATAATGATCTATCTACAAATAGATGGTTTATACACTTATTACTGGGGGGGGCACCACTCTGTGAAAAAATGGTGTTGAAGCAAAAAAGACTGGACGGTTTAAGCAACAAGAGCAATGATATATACATTAATATCTATAAGAACAATATCACTTGCAGCAATAAGAAAACATAACGATGCTGGAAGAGTCATGCGCATCACAGAATTTCAACCAGCAAAAACGGTGGTGTTATACCAGCGGAAAAAGGGGATCACCTCGTCCATACTACTGGTTGTTTCCCCGGAAGAACCACGGGAATTGGAAACATATTGGTCATCTTTTCGTGTGAAAAGTTCTATACATCCACTTGTGGGGATAAGAGTTTTGAGCCATGGCCATAATTCTACTTGGATGATCCTGCAAGTTAGTAAATTCAATGCTTGGTAATTGGGATATAACCCCTAAAAGTGTCTATAAGTGATGATATCATGGGTTGCTACTCAGTTATTAGCCATAAAAACTACCTTTCAGGATTCTCACAGTATAGGTCCCATGATATCCCATGATATCCCTCTATATCCATTGTATCCATAGTGTATCCCCATCATATCATATTATATCCCTACAAAAAAATCCCGTGGTTTCATTTGGTGCAACCATTTTGGACAACCCTTGAGCCTCTCTTCAAACTCTCTCGAAGATCCTCAGGTAGCCACTGATCTCCATCATGGAAAGAGTAGCCCAGGTCTCGTTCTAAGCACTCGCCGCAAAAGGTTTTTCCAACCTGCGAGGCGTCAAAGCGAGCCCTGGCGCACTGTGGTTTGAACATGCCAACCTAACTGGGTGAACTGTTGGGTTGGTTAGGGGGATATAACTATAGATGATGGGTTTATAAACCAACTTAGAAACCAACTTCTAATGGAATCTTAATGGGATAGAATGGGATAGATAGATAATCAACAACTGTGAAAGCAATGTGAAACTGGCGCCATTGTCACCCAGCTACACCAGGCAAACCGAAGAGGTACAGGTTTGGCAAGGTCGTGAGCGGAGCTTGGCCCGGTGACATAGCGAATTCAAGAATGCGACACTGGCAATGTGACGTGAGCGGTTTTTAAATCTGAAAGCAATCCATGGCAATCAGAACAACAAACTCTTAGAGCGTCAGGATGCGTCGGGTGACATATTTTTGCACAAAAATAAAGACTGTCGAATGAGTTCCTACTCCGAAGCTGAGGAAACCATTGTGTGAACGCATAAGACTTGCCACATCTTGCCACGTTGAAGAGTTTTTTTTCGTGGATACTATACTTGAGCTTCTTGCACCAAAGCTTTCATGATTCCATCGTTGAGCCAGTCCTTGGTCCTCGGTCACACTTCTCCATCCACAAAGAAACTCAGAGAAATCCATGGCTTCAACCCCGATTCAAATCCTTGGGTTTCATGTCAGGCCAAAGATATTAGATATTCATAGATATTCTCACTTCATCTCAATTCTGGGTCAACAAAAACTCCCTGTTTCGTTTCGGCTAGGACTTTCCAGCTGCAGGCGACCCATGACCCAGGAAATCCTCAGGGTCCGAGCTCTTGAGTTTTCAGGGGAGATAGGAATAGTCGCTGGAAAGGGAGTATCAACATATATCAACCAGTTTCTGCCACTGATAGTGGGATTTTCCTGCAACATGTTACTTCAATTCTGGGAAATAGCAGCAACTTACTTTGTTCTTTACCCTCCAAATTGGAGGTTAAAGAACTGACACATGTTTCGTGTAGCTTCCCCTCACATAGTTGAACATGGGGTCAAAATGGAGAACTTATATAATGACATGTGTTTTTGGCAACACAACTTTTGACCCTGCAAAATCATCGCCGGTTTGTGAATTTGTTCGCATTGGATGGATGATTCCATGTTGATTGTATCGCTATCTTGTGATATCAAAACTGTATGGTGGCTGTCGCAGCGTAATGGTGATTTCACCTATCGCCAACAGGCCCACGATGGAAACCAAAACGTATCTGGACTATTCTGAAATCACGGAACAGTTTCTCGAATACGCCAATCTTAGGCAGGTTACATTCCAACTAATTAGATTCAACATGAACTACCATTTGGCTATGAAGACCTGGGTATCGTTATTGTTCACATAAAAACCAACCAGTGAAGAGCTGTTCATCTTCCAATTATATCCAATTACGTTTTTTAATGCTTTATTGATCTGTCAGAAGCCCATTCCAAGAAAAACCCGTCACCTCCCGGCGTACTTTTGGCCACATTCTTTGCGGTCTCTGAGCCTGCTTGGATGACAATGATCAGGATTGAAACAGCTAAGACAAGCTAAGGAACGATTAAATCATGAATGGATCGATTAAATTGGGAACATCTAAGGAACGATTAAACCATGTTTTTCTCCCTGAGATCTAGGGTTCCACTGTAATTTTTTCCACTTGTCCCATTCTGGGCCTGCCGCAAAAAAAAAATGCCCACAAAGCAAGCCATAAATCGTCCAAACAGAGGTTTACCTAAAAATACTTATGAAGTCACCAACACAAAATGATATGATTTCACCGGAAATCACCCAAGAGAACTGCTATGAAGATCACCAGGTAGCAGGGATTTTTATCTTTTTTTAAAACTGCTCCACCATACCACACTAACATTTGGCAATCCAACCCGGCAATGGAATTTTCACCTACGTCCATTAAAGAAAATGGTTGTTCTACCGGTCAAGAAAGGAATTTTGCCAACCAGGCATGAGGTAGATTTCAATTTTCACTGGTCAAATCATCTTACCCAAATCATCTTACCCCTTTTTTCCATATCTATGTCAGTTCACCCCAGAATTAATCCTTATATTCTTGTTGCGGCTAAATCTCCCTGCTTAGGGGTACATTCCAATTAGTATGTGGCTGATAAATGCTAATAATCTATCCCACAAACGTTAATACCTGGCTTTCAATCTTAGACTATTCCTCACTTGCTTACTGGCCGGCACATCCAGGTAAGTGTGCCTCCTCAGTTATGTTTGTTGTTTTATAACCCCATGAAAACTAGTTCGATATATCTACCATAAGTCCTGGTAATAGTAGGATTTATCTCCACTAGCTATCACAAATCAGCTGTATCAGCCGTAAATCCCATGGAAAATACTAGGTATATTTCCACTATCATAACACTCAGCCGTATCAGCTTTAAAAAAAACCAAACAGTTTGGTTGAAGACCATTAGTTTCATTAGTATACCATAATATCCACCTATCATAATACCACTGAGGTATTATACCATAATCTTTAAAAATCACCGATGGTTTCACCGATGATTTCGCCGAAAGTTTCATCATTTTTCACGGTCATCCCATCAAACCCAGACCGATGACGGCGCTGCAAGGCGCTCAGTTGTACAAACGCACCGCCCTTCGGATGGGGTCACGACCTGCCGGGAGCGGTGGAAATCTAGTCATCATGTGTCATATGATGTATGTTATATAAAATAATATATATATATATACATACATTATGTATGTACAATACATATACAATCATATACAGATCTATCCAGCTTCACCATATAATTTTCAGGAAGTCAACTCATCCCAGTAGGAGGGACTGATTCAAACCGCAGACCTGGGTCTCGGATGTCTCGGCAAAGTATAAGGGCATGGTTCAAAATACCACCATTTCTAGCAATTGCTAAACACTAAACATATCTAAACATATCTAAACATATCCAAGTATATATATATATATAAACATATCTATCTACATGTGATCGATTTCCACAAATTTTCTGAACCCTTGGCAACTTGGGTGCCTTTGTTTCGGGGTCACCAAATGCATACGTTCACGTCCTTTCGACTGGGCAGCCCTGCAGACCGGGCAGCAATTGGATCTGCCCCGGATCTCCTGAAGGCATGCGGCGCACACGCGGTGCCTGAGCCATGGTGACCTACTTGGATGTCCCAGGAATCGGAAGTGATTTATCATCCATAAATATGGGATATAGATTCAGATACATATAACCCACTCATCTAAGTGGGGATTTATATATAACATCATATAATCATATATCATATAATCATATATCATATAATCATATATCATATAATCATATATCATATAATATATATATATATGAATATGGGTCATATCTATGGGTTATAATTGGGATCTAACCCATAATGTAACTTGAGACATTCCATATGTAACTGGGTGCTTAGGCGCTACGGTAACAGCTTCTCGGGATGATCCAGCCATGGGATGCCATGGCTAGGCCAAGGGGCCCGCAGTCTAAAGCAGCGTTTGGCCAGTTCAGAATGCACACTGGACCTGGCGATGCTACGGTGCTACGGATTGCTACGGTGCTACGGCTCCTCATGGAGCAACATTTTGGGTTTGTTGGATCCTTTCACCAGTCATTTGTGGTTGATATTTTCCACCCTCCCCATGTTTTTCAGCATCTGGACCTTTGGAGAAGTGGCAAGGTCATGTCGAGCACTGGCTGGGTACCATGCTAAACGAGGACCACAACATACCACAACCGGCATCTACTGTTGGCTAATCCCCCGTTTCCTGTTGGTTAGTCCGCCTTGCTACATCAATACAAAAAAAAACGCCGACCAGCTAGGATGTTGTATGTCATTCATCAAGTGGATCATTAAGTGGTCAAATAGCAATGTTTGAGGTGAACACCCGAATGACTCTGGATCATCCACAATAAATCCCACACCGGATTCAAGAAATTGAAGGCAATCTTAAAATTTGGGGAGTGTTCTTTCAATCCAAAAAAGCATCATTTCTCTGAATGATGACCTCTACTTCCTCCATCCTTCAGCCGCAACATCCCTCGGTCCCTCGCCACATGCTGGACCACCATTGGCCGGTTCAGCAGTCGACGCGGGAATATCCCGGGACCTTAAGGTGAAAGGTTCATGGTCACTGGCGAAGATTCATGGTCAAACATTGGTCTGAGACAAATCATCATTTTTGATAATTCTATACTAAATATCATCCACAAAACATATTAGTAATCATATATCATCATGAAAAACATCAATTATTATAGACTATAATAATTGATGTATAATGATGATATATGATTACTAATATGTATATGGATGATATATCAGTCGACAACTTCAGGACCTCAGGAATTGGGGACTTACTCAACAAATCCCAAGAATTTTTGAATCACCCTGGGTGTAGTTTCCCCTTCTGAGAGCGTGGCGGATTTATCCCCCTTCTGTTGTTTTACAGTGAGGGATGGCTGGTATACACCTGTTGATTCGCCAGATTATGTCTGCATGCTTTCAGCGAACCGTTGGAAACCTTTGGATAAAAAATTCCATCTTGGACGAAATGAGGTTCGGGGAAACTTGATCCACAAGCCAACCAAATAGGTCGAAACCTTCAAAAACCTTGAGGCAAATACATTCAACATCCTGCGTCATCTTGGTTTTAGACTGTTTCAATCTAGTGACTCAATCGTGGTTTCCTCCACGCCTTAAGAAACCATGATCCACCATGATCCACCATGATCCACCATGATCAACCGATGTCAGGATGAATGGGGTGCCCTTTTTGTGCCCATCCGCCCATCCGCATCCCAGGCATCGAACAAGGGTAGAATCTCAAAGAAGGCCTGGTGAAATCATCACCGGCAGTTCCGCTTTGACCCGGTTTTTTCTTCTGAAAATGATAAAATGGGTCCTTCAACTTCTGGAACAAAAAGTCCTGGTAGTGTCTTTTGTATACATTTGAAGAAGCTGAAGACGTAGCTTAGATGTCACCGTACCCTCTGGTGATCTATTCTGACAAGAAATCTCCCCCAACAAAAACCATGGATCTCTGGTCCGGGTCACAACCCTGTATGCCAACTACTTCACATCAAAATGGCCGGTCAATTGCTGGTAAATGGATGTAAATGGATCCATAGACATTGATCCACAGCGATGAAGCTTCGTTTAGTTTCGGGATCTCCCAGCTTGCCTCGCCTGCAGCAGCCCTTGCGACATGCCAGTGATGGCCACTTCGCGGCCCTGGAGAATTGTCCACTGGACAATCCCTAAGTACTATATATGTGTTTTTTTTTGAAATGATTGATCCCTGGTTGGTGGTTTTAACCATCTTGAAGAATATGAAAGTCAATGGGAAGGATGACATCCCATATATGAAATGGAAAAATAAAAAATGGTTGAAACCACCAACCCGAATCGCTATTTTCAGTAGGAGTTTACTGTTTTTTTTCGGGCATTGCACATAGCAAGGACATAATCAGATATAGTATACAGACAAATCATCATTATGTATCAATGGGGAAGTCCAAAAAAACACTTGGTTTAACCGTTTAACATACATCGTTTAACCCAACATGGAGTCTGTATTATGTCTATTACCCTCTAGTAACTCAACATAGACCCAATAAGGGGTTGGCAGACTAGTTTCCACTAAACATTGACGATCAAAATCTATGTACATCCCTGTTCCCTAAAATTAACCATCATGAATCATTCATGGTGAGGTCGCAAAAAAAGTCGCACATTTTTTTTTTCCTTCTCCTTCACCAAGAGCGACTGGGATGTAAGGCCTTGGGATGTCTATCATGGAACGGTCTGCATCCATTTTTTTCACCAATGAATGGAATCCACCAGTTTCTGGAATTTTGGCAGCCAATTCATATGGCTCCCTCCCCATGAACGTTGGTTCAACCCCAGTGTTTCTGTGCAAAAAACATCCAACTTTCTGGATTATAGGTATAAGTCTCACTTTGATTTATAATATTCTAAAGTTCGAACAGTAATTTGACATTATTTGTTCAGATAGGTAAAATTCCAAGTTCTATCTGTTTTGGGGTTGCTATACATACTCTTCGCCTACTGCCATGTCATGCCATGTTTGGATGTTCTTTCTATATTTTTTCGATATCTTTTTTCCATGGGAGTCCCCTGAAACATAGGAAAGTCAAAGGGGATCCTCAACCCGTTTGTCAGATGGAACAGAAAAAACAGCACCAGTACATGGTCAATCTTTGATAGTCCACAAAAAATTGTCATCTTTTGCTGGATATGCTTATTTTCCATTGATAGCCAACAAATACTGGATTAAACTACCCATCCAAGGTTGGGGACATATAAATATCCATAATATCACCCCAATAGTGGCTATAGAAAAATTAACCATTTCTCAATATCTCAAGCATTTTCCAACATCAACCCCCTATACCCTCTGGTAATTTAACATAGCTATTGAAAATTGCCATTTATAGTGGATTTTCCCATTAAAAAAGGTGATTTTCCATAGCTACGCTAGTTTACCAGAGGGTATCAACTATCAAGTCATCAATGGTTTTTATGATGAGATCCCATGATATCATCATAACACAAACAAAAAAGCTGAGCATTTCCCATGGATTTTCCCATGGAGAAACCCATCAACTAGCTGGTGAAAAATCATAAAAACCCATCCCAAGAAATAAAGGTTGCCCTGGGGCAATTATTTTTTTATTCACTAAGCTGACATGTTGGGCCATTTTGGGATGATTCCCCTTTCTAAACCATGATTCCAGGGTTCGGGAGAACAGGGTTCGGTTGTGATAATTTACCCAGATATTTTGATAGCTCCTCCGCATCTTCTCGCAGCGGCAAGGGTGGATAGCCCAGCAGCTCTCGGGTTTCCGACCTGGAGCAGTAAAGGGAATGTCAAAGGGGCATGCTAATTGATTTGATCAAAAACCTATGAACATAAACATACATAAACTATGATTTTATCATATTCTATATGGTGGATCAACTAGCTCTTGCTAATTCAATCATTTTTTGATATGAGGATATGAATCAGTTTTTTTTGGGGTGACCGGCCTCAACTGGTACCCAAAGTTCTCGCAGGAACCGAAGAGCAGCCGCACTGCGGCATAGATCACCACGACGATCTCAGCGACACCGGGGTGTCGAAGACCCAGGATGAATCTTTCACAACGCCCAGAAATGGGGGATGCACTGAACCATCAATAATATCACTGGATTGGTTTAAGGGAAAATCTACAGGAAACCATGGTTTTTACCATCAAATATAGGGCTTTCCTGTAAAATTTCTCATCATCCAATTCTATGATAATTAACAATAATAGAGATGTAATTGGGCTTTAATGGGGATGTAATATGATGTAATGGGATAAATATGTGTCTGAATTTGGGCCAAATGGTTATTTTAACAAGGAAAATTATGATTAACCAGTCACCAGTGCATTGGGGGGGGGTACCCATATGGAGAAAGCCATGATTGGAACTGGAATGTTTGACGGAACTCATCTTAGATACCCTTCAAGAAAGTTGCCTTTTAACTGGCTACACCGTTTTCATCCGTTTTATGGCAACACTTAAATACACCACTTATGGCAACAACCCAGTGACTGGGTGACAACAAACTGCCGGCACATCCTGGCACCTATTTTGTGCTGTCAAGAAACCACCGCCGCGAAAGGAAAGAGCTTGATTCCTTCCTCCCCAAAGGCAGCGATCACATTGCCCATGGCGGTGGCACTTTTGGCAGCGGCAACTGGTGTCCCTTGCTGAGGGTTTTTGGCGAAACTTGGGGGTTGCATAAGTTTGGCCTTTGGGTTTGCCAAGCAGTGAAACAACATGCTTGAAATACACATGGGGACATGCCCCCGGACAAAAGTGGTGCTGGTGGGGCTATAGATGCATGGCCAGCCAGGAAGAAACAGGTCCACAACAATTTTCAACTGCTACCAAGAGTCCTGGAAAAGAACAGTGATATTGATGGTTGAATCAAATCTATGTTGAATCATGCCAAGGCTGCTGTATGCTGCACCTGTGGATTTCAGAATCCCATGGAGCAGTCCAGTTGATGGCTTTTTCGATGCCTGGATGCCCATGAGTTTCACTATGCCACTATGTTTGATCTGATGGTAACTGCTTTGTGCCTCATGTGGCTGAGGGCACTTCAAAGGTTTGGCACAAGACACAAAAAAACATATAATAGAATGTACGCATCGACATAATATATATATAATACACAGATGTACATACATGGATTCACATATCCATCCATACCTAAACCTATACACTAATTAACTTGTCTACATAAAGTACACCGATACAAACACAGATGCAAATACATACACATATGCATATACATGGGCATACACACAAATGCATGTGCACACAAACAGAACTTACATAGATACATTACATATTACATATTACACATATTACATAGATTACATATTACACATTGCACATTGCACATTACACATTGCATTACATACAAGGCATATAAAATAAACATGTACCCATAGATTTGCATATTATACAAACGTTTCTGACTGTGACCTGGCTGTGCACAAGGCCAAGACTTTCTGTTTATGTCTCCTTCCACCAGCTTCCCGGCACCAAAAAACAAGGATGGATGCTGCTCTGCCATCCCAACCATTGGGTAAATCTGAGAGTTCACGCACCTTGCATAGGACTGAATCCATATGGGTTGACTTGTCAACCACTCAGCATCTTTTCCTTTCTTTGCTCGCCTTGCATCGGTATATGTTGTCTGGAGCATCGTTACCCAGACAAATAAATCAAAATGCCAGTCGTTTTTGTGCAAACGTCATCAAGCGTGTTTTGCACTTTGCAAATGATCGAAAAAACAAAAACGACGAGCTAAGCAGCCAGCTTGTTCTGTACATGGACGCTGGCTCAAGTGTGTGAAGAGTTAAGGGCACGAGCCCAATCTACAACGAATTCGCAAAGTCTCGCGGCACCGTTGAGCTTCAAGGAACATATTTCGCTCACCACCTGATCCCCGTTGTTTTCGCAAAGGGCGACCTTGGACTTCCCAGTATTTGAGCCATAGCATTGCTATAAAACACATCTTATATTCTGTAAATCATCTTTCCAGTTATCTCGTTTCACGAATCGAAAAAACATGTTCCCGGTGCTGTAGATGTTTTATTGGTTTGTATAATATATATATATATATTTGTAATGTTGACATCACATTATTAATCCCTATCACAATCAAGTACGCCAAATCCCAGGACAAAACAATCGAACCACCATCCCCATAATAAAATATGTCAACTTTTTTGGTGGTATGTGTTTGTCTTTTTTCCCATTCTTTATGTTTTCTCCCTGCTGCTTCAAAAAGAAACAATCCCGCAAAGAGGGTAGCCATGAACCACCTCAGAACCACACTAAAAGAACATGTTCTACCCCCCTGAATAAAGTCACTTGATTTTCTGCTGAGATTTGGTGTGAATATTCTTAGCGTTCTAAATCCCCCTTGAATTAAATTGCTACAGTGTTAATTAATAGTGACGGCCCTCGAAATAAAGGGCTCCAATTTTTAAACGTAAGCCTCAACAGGCCATAAACATATGTATTGGTTTACTAGGCAGTTCATTTTGGCAATACCAAAACCGTCCCAACATGACACTTGTAAATGGTTTTACTCCAAACAAGGAATGTTTTGGCCTCAACATTATGCTGATTGCTAGTATGTTTTGAGGGGAATCTATAAACACGACGTGGACATTGTATGTATTTTTAAAACATGTTGTTCTTGAGTCATCCATTTTCCCACGCTTACTTTTGGCGTTTTTTGGGCATGTACATACTTGGGGGTGCAGTTGAGGGTAAAACCACAGCTATATAAACCCCCATAGCTTGGGATATGGGGCCCCAAGTTACTATGGTGAAATCTATCCTCTTTCGCTGGAACTGCACTTCCAAGTAGGGTCTAGCTTGGGAGAGGATATCAGTACTATCACTGGTTGGTGGTTGACCTACCCCTCTGAAAAATCATGGAGTTCGTAGTTGGGATGATGACATTCCCAATGTATGAAAAGTCATAATCCAGCCATGTTCCAGTCACCACCAATCAGTGAGTATTAACCATTATTAACCATTATAAAACATTATTAACCATCATGTGCTATCTTTCCGAAGATTGGGCATTGGGGAAGCGATTGGGACTCCCAACTGGACTCCCCAACTGCACCTGAAGAAGTCATCGTGGCCGCCAAAGAGGGAGCCGCCCCAAGGTCCTGCTGCACCTCGACCTGAAATCATAGGCTCATAGGATCACCTGGAAACCAGGTTGATTTTGTTGTATACGAATGCTGAGAATGTGGGTGTATAATATATGATAGTTATATGTGTGTATATATATACACATTCAGAAACATTTGAGATATTATTAATAAATCACATATAATATATCACAAGGAGATCTTAGTGTATCATGCTATATTACAATAGGATAAAATAATGGGCTATGAAGATATGTGATGGTAAATGTTATTTTATATGTACATACATATGTTATATATGCAAATACAGTAGACATGGGGATGAATCAAAATGGAGGGACGACTCATGCGATATGCAGGGGTTAGGTTTGGCACAGACCATCCCATTTAAAGAAAATACCATGGTTTGACCCACAACAGTACGTATCCAGGACTGAAGCTCAACCGATCCTATCTTCATGCTTCACTCTCCAGTTTGGCCTTCCTTAATGTGATTACAACTGATTTAAGCACACCAAATCATAGCATGACATCCATAGCTGGTTGATGTTTATCCCATCTCCATCCATATGGGGATTTCCTAAAATGGGGATACCCCAAGCTCGCTGGATGGTTTATGGAAAATCCCAATCTAAAATGGATGATTTATATAGGGGTACCCCTATGACTTAGGAAACCTCCATATCCATCTGGTTGGTGGTTTTAACCATCTTGAAACATATGAAAGTCAATGGGAAGGATGACATCGCATACATTATGGAAAATAAAAAATGTTTGAAACCACCAACCAGCCATGATATCCAAACAAACCTCCCAAAACCCTCTCAGAACTACGCAACCGGCTGTGCTTCCGCGCCGAGCCCCGGATGCCCTTGTGGCGCTCTTCGGAGGCGCGCGGGATGTCCCGTTGGGAAGGACCACCTCGGCGGTGCAGCAAATGGGGACATCAACATTTTACATAATATATATATATATTATTTATATGTAGGTTATAGATATATCAACATTATATATATATATATATGATATATGTATAGATATCCAACATTATCAAACTATTATGATCTATTATGTAACTGCAATGAAGCCTAATGATGCGAATCATAAGCCATGTCATTGGGATATCAACAATCTATTTGCTATAACTACTGTAACGGACAAACATAGGGACATCAAAACTGTTTACAGTACCCCCAGTAATTGGATGTACTGTAATGTTGCAAACCGATATCCATAATATAGCCCTGGTGCCCAAACTTTGCCGTGTGTAGGTTGGTGGTTTCAAGCCACCTGAAACATATGTTCGTCCATTGGAATCATCATCCAATTTGCATCCATTTGCTGGATGAAATTTGAAACCTATTTGAATGGAACCAGTGACCAGCCGGGTATTTATGGGTCAAGATTCAATGGGTGATGCAGCGACCCTTTGACTTGGTTCAGGGAACACCAGCTGGCAGAGTTTGACAAAAACACGGTTGTGTTCACGGGTTCACCATCGATTTCAAGGCATGGACCCAAGGATGTAGTGTGAACATGCGTGAACCCTAAGACTTGGGGGGCTCATCTGAAACCAATGGATATTCGGACGCCTTTTCTAGGGTGATGATCTTCCCGTCATATCCCTTCTTGTTGGCGGAGACCAAAAAAACACAAAATTGGCTGGTTTTATCTATTTTTATCTTGTATCCTGTATCCCCATTTTTTGCTGGGAATATCCTGCTGTTTCAAGTTTGGTGGTCTCCGTCCCTCGGTGGAATGTGAAAACTCACCCCGTCCCCTGCTCGACGCTGTAAGGCTCCTGCCCGTCACTCTGCGGTTGAATTTGGATCTTTGGAAGCACGATTCGTAAGACGCCATCAGTGTACCTGTTCAGCCCAGAGGCAATATCAAACGCGTCGCAGTTTGCACTGCAGCTGGTGGATTACTGTCTAGGCAAACCAAGGGGATGAGACCCGAACATCAGCAAGACCGTAACATTTCGGCAAAGAGCTTGAGGCTTCTCCTTGTTGACTCTTCAGGCGTGTCTCTCTTGGTGGTTTCTTGCTCCCATACTAAAAGTGAACATGTCTTTGTTGGATACGCGGGTTTTGTCTCAAGATATGGTACCCCAAATTGGATGGTTTCATAGTTTCATCGTACGTCTCACTGGCTATTTTGCGGGATGTACCAGATTTTCAGACGCAGCCACATGACAAACCGCATCCAACCAAAGGTGTAGGGCCACCATCCATGATCAATATCACGTAATAATATATACTATATATATACAGGATATATGTATATAGATATGTAATTGGATCCAATGAGGATATCATGGGGGGAAACGAACCTGCCATATAATGGCAGTACATGCATCTGTACAATTGATGTACACTCGTTGATTGGTGAAATGGCTATCGGATGACCGTCGTTGCTTAGGATCTGAAACCATCTACTGGTAGAAGGTATTGGGCCGTCACTGTGCAGGTACTACTAAGAAACAGATCAACGAGTCACAAGAACCGGGAAAAACTGAGGATCTCCAAAAATCGAACCCAACCTGGTTGGTTCCAACTCCAATATGTCCAACTTTTCCAGGGAAAATTGAAAGGGGTTGGCCCAGAAAAAGTGGAACACAGCCTAGAAAAACAACCTGGCTTCTAGGCGCACGAGGCTTCGATGTTTTCCACGTCCACCTGACATTTTTTAATCCATTGAAACTTCTTTTTGCGTATCATTGCACGGCATACAGTAGTTTTTTAGATGTATATGTATGCATAATCATCTACATACTGTTACTGTATATGTATCTATAATCTATATGTATCATTATGTATCTATATGTACTTATGTATACATAAAATGTATACAGGTATATGATTGAATATTCACATTTTTTTTTCAGGTTTGATGGTATCAGTTGCACAGTTTGTTCTCATCTCACTGGCGATGCACCGTTGTGAAGACGTGGCGGAGGTGCGTCCTTGGGCAATCTGAAGGTCTCAGCAAATCTGCCAAACTCGCCCTGGTAGGATAGCGAGAAAAAGGGTCGTTTTCGGTGCGCCATGGTTGGCAAATTGTAGGTAGATCTGGTATATATTTAACCAACAACCATGGTATATATATATATATATATGGGAATTTAAATCCGAGGGAATTCCATGGCTGACTTGGACAACATGTCACATCCAAAGAATCATAGGCCAGCGGGAATGGGGGTCCAAGTTGGAGTGAAACTGGTCACCCTCCCCCTAGACACCATTGCAGCTGCTGCTTGGACACCGCAGTGACCAGTGCGATGGCCAGCGTGTAATGGCAATTGAGCAAATGAAAACAGACAAACACATAATAAACATTATGGTTCATATCTAAAATGCCATATCTAAAAATGCCATAAATTAACATTCATAAACTAGATTAACTTTCAAAATACCATATCTAAAAACATCATGGAAAAGGGATGCTCTCCCAAAAGTCCGGGGACTCCGGGGAGTCCGGGCAGTCCGGGTTCGAGGCGCAGAAAAAAAACACGTTTCATTTCCCACCAAACAAGTTGTGTTTTGGGACAACCTGGGTGACTGCTGAAAATTGCAATGGACATGATACGCAGATTTAAAGCAGCCAATGGACCGAAGGAATGAGCTGGCTCCAGCCATGTACCCCTGGTCCCACCCAACCCAGTTTTATGGACAACTCAACAGGTTAGGCTTAGGGCTCTCACGGGCTCTCGGTTGTAGAAAATCCATATGGAGACTCGTTGGGTACCCACAGGCACAACATCCGATGCGATAATCTTATACTCAGTGGCTACAGCTGCTTCCACAATGGAGGGATTCACACAAATAGTCGGCCCAACAGTAAAGGTTTACGACATTAGGCCGAAAAATGAGTTGTGTGTTCGTGAATGTGCATATATATAATATATGTATATATATATATATATGCATGTACATGTATGCATGTATGCATGTATGCATGTATGCATGTATGCATGTATGCATGTATGCATGTATGCATGTATGCATGTATGCATGTATGCATGGATGGATGAATGGATGGATGGATGTATGCATGTATACATGTATGCATGTATGCATGTATGCTTGTATGCATGTAGGCATGTATGCATGTAGGCATGTATGTATGGATGTATGTATGTATGTATGGATGTATGCATGTATGCATGTATGCATGTATGTATGAATGGATGGATGTATGGTTGTATGCATGTATGCATGTATGCTTGTATGCATGTAGGCATGTATGCATGTAGGCATGTATGCATGTATGCACGTATGCATGTAGGCATGTAGGCATGCATGCATGTAGGCATGTAGGCATGTAGGCATGTATGCATCTAGGGATGGCATGTATGCATGTATGCATGTATGCATGTAGGCATGTAGGCATGTAGGCATGCATGTATGCATGCATGCATGTGTGCATGTGTGCATGTGTGCATGTATGCATGCATACATGCATGCATGTGTGCATGTGTGCATGTAGGCATGTATGCATGTGTGCATGTGTGCATGTAGGTATGTAGGCATGTATGCATGTATGCATATATGCATGTAGGCATGTATGCATGCATGTATGTATGTATAACTAGCCAAGTATGGAACCAGTTCTCAAGAACCTTCCTTCAGGACGACCACTCTCGGCCGCAACCGAACCTGTCCCAGTTCCAGGTACGCGTCCTCCGTTACCTTGGTAACAACAGTTCTGGTGTGTCTAAAATTGTTGGGATATAATAGGCATTCAATAGGATATATGTATGTATACATATATGTTATTAATTTGCTATTATATGTTTATATCATCAAGAATCGGATATTTTGGTGTGTCTACTGCACCACTTTTTTGTGGCCATTTCATGAGGGAATATGCTGATACACCATGGGATGGGATGCCCTATTTTCAGACCGGTGTGGAAATGATGGGAATGAGAACGGCTAAGCACAAGAAGGAGGAAAGCAGGAAGAACAAGAGAAGCAGAAAAACAACAACAAAAACACGAATCAAGGAAAAGTAACAAAAAGTAAAGTAAACTATGGCAAACACAATTATATCACTCAACAACGTGGGAAAAAGGGGGAAATCTTCGGCACTTGGCGCCTCTGGGAGTGCCTTCACCAGCATGGCGAACTTCTCCGGAGAAGTTTGAGCCTCAGGGTCAGGTAGGGGGCCCAAGTTGCAATAGTTTACAATAGTTGGTTTATAAGCCCATCTGATCTAACTATAATACAATATATATATATATATATCATAATTCCTAGTCCTACCTGCTATAGTTATAAACACACTTACCTATCTAGAGGGACCCTTCCTGTATTATTGGGGATTTCTAGTGGGAATATCATGGGTTTTTCTCAGCGGGATTGAGCCACCATCATTTGGATGTGAGCCAAATATCACAGGGCTACAATGTGTACACATGTATATAAAGGCGATATTATGAAACAATCATGATTATCTATAATAGTATAATGCTGTAATATGATAACAAATAATATTACTATAGCAGCTAGTGATGTGCAGCCAGGTACCAGTCCAATGAGTCTCCCCCCATTTTTTCAGATGCTTTCCAGCCAGTCATGGGGGGGTACCCCCAAATCATCCATTGAAAAATATGTGTTAATAGGATTTAATAGGATGTTCCATCATAAACCATCCATTGTTAATGGGGGGACCTCCATTTATGGAAACACCCAAAAAATCTTCGTATATCTTCTATCTCCTGAAAACCCACGAGATACGAACGCCTCATGGCTGGGCGCTCCGGCCACTTGCCGAATCTTTTGGGCAATCCTTGGACGATTCGACTCAGCAAATCCAGGCCATACGGCTGAACATCAAATGTATATATATATACATACACGTATATATATATATAAATCCTAACAAATTTGTACCAACTTCAACTCATTTAATCCAACTAGAAGGTACAGGAGCTGCTACAAAAAGAATCCTTTCTCATTTTCAGACACATCCATTTTTCCCCCAAACCATCCCCTTGGCTACTTGAAGTCGCCTCTTTCGCATCAGCGCAGATTCTTTCTTAGACCTCTGCGGTGAATAATATGGGAGAATCCGGGAGGGACTTTTTAACTGGGTTTTCACCACTGACTGCTAGTGGGATGATCTTCCAGGGGGGTGAAATATAGGGATAATGCTACAGCTAGGGGCCCCGAGGTTATAAGTTGGTGTATAACACCCATAAACTGTAGATATATCTACCATAAATCCAAGTTATTGGAGTTGTAAACCAACTTAGCTAACTATGGGGCACCAATTTGTACCTGCAATCAGCTACAAACAAATAATGTAAATCATGGTTAAAATGGCGACACAAATGGAATCTTCATTCTGGCTGTTGCAAAAAAATAAATATGAACATATGTTTGTTGGTTGGAGATACCAATGACCACTTGGCTAGGGTGCAAAAACAGTGGTTGCATTGCTAGGTCGTTACACCGGATCAAGACCAGCATTAAGGGTGATGTATCCATCATCTTTTGATGGTTAAGCTATTCCTTCAAAAGGTTGCTCCCAACCCAGCCACAAGCGGGGAAACTTGCGTCAAACGAATGGGTAACATATATATATATATGTATATACACACATATATATATACTTACATGTATACTTATATATTTATATAAGTATATATAATTATATATATACACTTATATATATATAAGTATATATATATATATTATATACACTTGTATATATATATATATGTATGTATATGTATATGTATATATAATATTGAACACTGCAACGGAAACACACTTTCTTCCGTTTTGATTTTGAAGCCATCTAACTACTCACCGCCACCAATCAACTTGCCGGATCATCGCTTGCAGAGTGACGGAATCCGAAGACCTTCCACAAGCAGGGTCGTTGAGGCGTCACCAAGCTCCAACTGTGGCAAGACATTCCCACTTGACGACAATGCAAGGGTTACAGCATGGATGTGTTTTCAAAGCGAACCTTGGGGGTGAAAATACGGGAACAGCTCCAATGTCCCTGGTAATTCCGCAATAGACATCACACTAATGTCCTTTTGGTGAAAATAGAGGGGCTGGACCATCTATCATAGTTTATATACCTGTTGTTAAAGGGGTAAACAAACCCCTCTATTAATCAACCAACCAATGGGAAAAGGACATCTATGAGACATCAATCATAGACTCATAGATCATGATTTGTTTGTGGTATCCACAATCTTCGGAAGTGCCTATTTAGGTAAAGTGGCCTGATTTGTTCGAAGGGATACCAGCTGTGCTTCTCAAATGTGGAGTCTCTCATCCTGACATACCTTCACCGATCTGCAAAGTTTCGCACTGTGGGTTAGACGGTTAGACCAACAATTACACACACCTTCAAAAAGATACAATGTAAATCAATGTAACACGTAAACAAACAGAGCAACCCACTATTCCAAACAATTGGTCCATCTTGCGCAAAAGTCACAGAAAAAGGGGCTAGGGGAGTAGTTCACACTCGAATTTCCAGCCCAATTCACCGCCTTCAAATCCTCCAGATCCAGACCTCGAATAGTCCCCCAAGCAGGGTTTAAACTTGTGTCCCGAAAGAAAACCATGTATTTGGCTGTGACTTTGATATACTTTGATTCCACTTGAGTCACTTACATGGATGGAAGAAATCTTGGGACCATGATGAAAAAAACAAGAGACGTTTGACCCGATTTATAGTACTCAACAATGGCAAATGGTCCGTTGGTCCGTTGGTCCCCCTTTTTTGACCCACAATCCTTTGGGTGACAGGCAGCTTGCTGCTTCAAGGGATATGGGGACCCAATGAGGAAAATGAATGAAAATGAGAGAATGGATAACCAACAGAATATGATGAGATATACTGGGGATACAGAGGGGACATAATAAGGATGTGATTGATGGGTAGAGTGTTCCCAAAAACCGATGGCTTATCCGAACAAAAAACAAACCCTCATCCGAACACAAAAACAAACCCTCTTGGGGTGACATGTCCCCAAGAATCGTGATTTCAAGCGCCAAAAAGTGGCGCGCCAACCAAACAAACAGGAGGTTTCACGTTTTCAGCCAATAGTTCCGATGTTGCATGGCTCTGGGTCAAAGAATTAGATGTTACCGTAAGCATCGTAAGCCAAGAAACCAGGAACTGTGGCAGAGATCACATAGCTCTTGGGTTCCTGGGATGGAGCAGCAAGCTAGGCTGATAGATGCTGATACTTTGAGAGTGAACCTCCCACGTTTCTGGAGCTTCCAAGTGTTTGAACATTTTTGAACATGTTTGAACATGAAACCCAAACTGTTCAATACATTTCAATGGCGTTTGATAAAATGACCAGGAAGGCATCCCCTTGGGGCAAACGGACCTGGCTCTGCGAATCGCCCATTCGGGAAGGAAAACAAAGCAGAAATAGTGGCTTTTCCACCAGCCCACCAGCATAATCAGCAGGAACTTTGTGGCTACTCTCTGTAAATGACTTGAAATCACCTATTGTTCAACAGAAATATCCAAGACTGTGGATGGTTGCAAAATCCTGCACTAAAAGGATGCTTGAAACTCTGCCATGGGATAACTAACCGTGGATAACCCACGATTATCAACTGGTGATTTCATACATCGTATCCCACTGTCAAAGAACAACAATATGATCCCCGTGTGGTGCCAGGGGGGCTCCAGCCCCCCCATTCTCTTGGGGTACACCATAGGAGGATCAATATTTTACATTGTCAGTTCCCCGTCTTCATCCAGCTGCCCACTGGGCCTCCCTGGAAGTAAAGCGCAGCGGGAGCCGAACCTCTTTTCTCCCGGATCCCAAAATGGAGAAAATCAGATGATCATCAGGTACATTGCACCAGGCGATTGCAAAAACTACCACCGGGCCAGATCTCCAAACTGTTGGCCAAATCGTTTCCATGCAAAATTAATTAATGAGCACCCATAACATCACAAATGCAAAAATGGATGTACACATCAATTTCACACTTCAAATTTCATGAAGTTCTTCCACGTTTTTTTTTTACCAGAAAATTGATCACCAGGATTTCCCCAGATTTTTTTTAAGTGTTTCCCAAGATCCAATACAGGTTCATCCGGGTTCTTTGTTCATTGCTTTCTATCCCCCATGTCCATTTCTATTTCGAACACATTTTCCAACACTTTCCAAACTAAAGTGGACCTGGAAGATTCCTTCCACTTCCCTGGAGCCTTCTCCCAGACACCTTTCCCTGGCGCTGGCGGTTCCAACACAGGCGCTGGGGCCTGGCGTTTTATGCAACAGGAATTGGGAGAAAGATCAGCAGGAACATGATGGTTTTATCAGGGAAAAATCGGGGTTGAGGCAACGTAAATTATCCGATTACCATCAAACACAATCGTAGATGTTCAATATTTTTGCTTGCCAACATGATGTTGCACAAACAGAAATGAGGCTTGAACCACAATAACAGGAATCCACGAGCAAAATGGTCCAAACATGGTCCAAAAATGGGGCTTCGAAAAGGTGTAGCAACATATCAAGCAGCACCACAATCAACTGGGGAGTTGTGGGATCTTTATCGGCCAGATAACATGGGAATATGGAACATCCAAGAATTAATTAGCAATGCGACTTGTTTGGTGAATCCCGAGCCCCAGTGTTTCATCTTCCACCTTGTCTATATATCTATATAATCATCATCCCGAACCTGATGTGTTGGGTCATAAAATGGAAAGCTTCCGGATCTGATCATCTGAACAAAAGAATCAAACATTTCCAACCTGATTATTGCATGACTACAGCCATCTTCCATTCAATTTTCCCCCTAAGCTATGGCTCTGTCAAAGACCAGGGTCCATAGTTTAGGGAACAGCCTGAATTCGTGGCAATGTTCCGTTCCTTGGAAACCATGATATTCTCATGGAATGCAGGGGCCTTTTCACAAGAGAATCAGACCAACCACATCTATAAACCATTTATTTATTTACCTTTATGATCCTTTATTCCCAACAGCAGGGCCTGTTGGGTTTCAATCTCTAGGGCTGGGGCTGGCTCGCGGGGACTTGCAGCCTTCAAAATCCGGAATGGAACCCTGGAACCCTGGAACCCTGGAACCCTGGAACCCTGAAACCTTGAACCCTGGAACCCTGGAACCCTGAAACCTTGGAACCCTGAAACCCTGGAACCCTTGGAACCCTTGGAACCCTGGAAACCTTGGAACCCTGAAACCGTGGGGCCCTGGTACCCTGGAACCCTGGAACCCTGGAACCCTGAAACCTTGGAACCCCGGAACCCTGGAACCCTGGAACCCTGGAACCCCGGAACCCTGGAACCCTGAAACCCTGGAACCTTGGAACCCTGCGACCGTGGAACCCTGAAACCTTGGAACCTTGGCACCCAGGAACCCTCAAGGATTCTGGAACCCTGCTACCTTGGAACCCTGGAACCTTGGAACCCTGCAACCCTGCACACCTGGCACCCTGCTGGGATCCTGGAACCCTGAAACCCTGGAACCCTTGGAACCCTTGGAACCCTGGAAACCTTGGAACCCTGAAACCGTGGGACCCTGGTACCCTGGAACCTTGGAACCCTTGAAACCCTAAAACTTCCAAACCCTAAACTCTATGCGCGCTGCGCGCGCTGCATGCAATAAAGTAAACCCTAAAACTTCCAAACCCTAAACCCTAATGCGCGGTGCGCGCGCTGTGTCCCAGAGAAGTAAACCCTAAAATTTCCAAACCCTAAACCATCGTGTTATGCAACTTCCAAACCCTAAAGTTTAACCCGCGGTGTGCGCGCTGCATGCAATAAAATAAACCCTAAAACTTCCAAACCCTAAACCCTAATGCGTGCTGTGCGCGCTGCGTGCCAGAGATAAACCCTAAAACCTTCAAACCCTAAACACTAATGCGCGCTGCGCGCGCTTTGTGCAATAGAAATAAACCCTAAAATCTTCAAACCTGAAACTCTCGTGTCATAGAGGTAAACCCTAAAATTTCCAAACCCTAAACCCTAAACCCTAACGCGCGCTGCGCGCGCTGTGTGCCATAGAAGTACCCCTTAAAATCTCCAAACCCTAAACCATCGTGTCATGGAGGTTAACCCTAAAACTTCGAAACCCTAAAGTTCAACCCACGCTGTGCACGCTGCATGCAATAAAATAAACTATAAAACTTCCAAACCCTAAACCCTAATGCGCGCTGCGCGCACTGCGTGCCACACACATAAACCCTAAAACTTTCAAACTTTAAACCGTAACGCGTACTGCGCGCACAGCCTGCCATAGAGGTAAACGGTTAAACTTTCAAACGCTGCGTGCCATAGAGGCAAAGCCTAAAACTTTCAAACGCTAAACCGTAAAGCAGGCTGCGCGCGCTGCGTGCCATAGAGTGCTCCTCAAAAGTGATTACATGTCATACTTTAGTGGCATCCTCCAAATTCATTAGTCAGCCTTTGTTAATCCAGGGCCCATTTTACACATGTCATCTTCTTGGTCGTGGCGCCATTTCAGGATCACACTGATGACCTAAGCTTTGGCCTTAACTATTATGCAGGCAAGCGACATCAGCACGCTATGGTATTGGAAGACACAGGGTTTGCCCGTAGACCAGCCAAAAAAATCGATTTTCCACACTGAACAATTGGATTTAACACATTTAGAATAGGAGCTCCGCCTGATTCAGATTTCATCACTTAAAAGGTACCCATGCCTGACTAGCCTTCATGACTTAAAGCGTAACCACACCCGACTTAAGGGAACCATGCCTGACTAGCCTTCATAATTAAGAGGTACCCACCCACGCCTGACTTAACAGAACCCATGCCTGACTAGCCTTCATAATTAAAAGGTACCCATGCCCCTGAATTCAGGGAACCATGCCTGACTAGCCTTCACAATTAAAAGGTACCCACTGGAACCATGCCTGACTAGCCTTAATGACTTAAAAGGTAACTACACCTGACTTAATACCTGATTTACTGGTTTTGCCTGATTTTGGAAAAACGCAGGGCCGGAATTTGCAGGGCGCGGGCCGGAATTTGCCGGGCCCGGGCCGGAATTTGCCGGGCTGGGATTTTGGGGTCGTGCCTAAATAGGATTTTTGCAAAAATCGTGCATGACTGAAGGGAACCATGCCTGACTAAACATCATACCAATCATCCCAAAAGAATCCAATAATTCCAGCAAGTGATGCCTGACCAATCCCTGCGTCATAATAAACCGTCTGCCCCTCCCCACCCAATAATGAACACACGGAATAGTTTTTTGTATTTAGTGGGTATTTAGTATGAGGGTGCGAAACTTCCCCCTTGGTTAAAAAAAACTAAATTGGAAAACATTTTTTAAATAACATCTAACTAAAATATTGCCAAAATTGGATTCCGAAGCTTCCCCCTGACATTAAATTGAAAACATTCGTTTTAAAAAATGAACTTTATATTTCAAAACCGATTGAATTCCTATTCAAAATCTAACTCAAATCTTGCCAAATTGGATTTCGAAGCTTCCCCTTATATTAAATTGAAAACCTTACTAATCCCCACCTCCTTTTACTAAACGTACCCTAAATACTAAAATATTACATTGATTCCTTTTACTAGGGTCCGCGTTAAATTTTGGGAAATTTCAGGCTGGCCAGTTTGACTTTTAATTGATACCTTTTCAAAAACAAATTAAACATGAAGGTCCCATTTCAGGATTTCACCACCAAAAAATAAAAACTAGTCAGCCCCGGTGATTTTTTAAACTAGGGTCTTTTAAGGTCGAAAAAATAAGTATTTTATATTACAACGTTTATATAATATTGGGGGAAAACTTCGAAATCCACTTTTTGGCATTTCCTGGCAATATTTTTGCTGGATGTCAAAAGGAAATCTAATCGATTCTTGAAATCGAAAAAACATAGTTTTTTTTATTAGTGTTTTTAATTTAATCTTAGGGGAAAACTTCGAAATCCAATTTTTAGCAATATCTTAATTATATGTTAAACAGAAAACTAATCGATTTTGAAACAGTTTTTTTTTTTAAATATATTAGGGCTGGTAATTTAATATTAGAGGAAACATTTCGAAATCCGGTTTTTGTTTTTATTTTTGTTACTACAATTTAAAAGGAAATCGAATCGATTTCAAAAAAGAAAAAATAATATTTTATATTAGGGTTTTTTAATGTAATATTAGGGGAAAACTTCAAAATCCAATTTTTGACCATATTCTAATTAGATTTCAAAAGGAAATCTAATGAATTTTGATATAGAAAAAATAGTCTTTGATATGAGGGTTTAATATGAGGGGAAAGCTTCGAAATCCAATTTCTGGCAATATCTTAATTTGAATTTACAAGGAAATCTAATCGATTCTGAAATAGAACAAATTTAGTTTTTTATATTGGAATTTTTCATGCAAGATTAGGGGAAGCATCGAAATCCAATTTTTGAACATATTTTAATAATTGGATTTTAATTTGATATTAGGGGAAAGCTTCAAAATCAATTTTTTGTTTTTTTTCATTAGATTTCAAAAGGAAATCTAATCGATTTTGAAACAGGAAAAAAAACAAAATGATATTAGGGTTTAATATAAGGGAAAAGCTTCGACATCCAATTTTTTGGCCATATTTTATTTAATTTTTAAAAGGAAATCTAATCGATTTCGAAATAGAAAAACATACATAGTTTTTTATGTTGGGGGTTTTTATTTGATATTAAGCTTCGGAATCCACTTGTTTGCCATATTTTAATTGGATTTAAAAAGAAAGAAATCTGATCGATTTTGAAATAGAAATATGTGTGTATATATATATATGTGTGTGTTTTTATCAGTATTAGGGGGAAGCTTCGTACCCTAATACTAAAGACCCCCCCAATACTAAAAACTCCTCCAGGTGTTTGTTATTTGGGTGGGTGGGTGAAGGGGCGACTGTTTAGCAACAGGGGGAAGGGATTAAACCGTTTTTTGTTTCTAATTTCAAAATCCATGAAAATAATCTTTAAATAGAATACTGCCAAGAATAGGATTTCGAAGCTTTCGCCTAGTATCAAATAAAACACCAACACCTGAATTAAAAAAACTAAAATTGACGATTTTAAAGGACGGACCCCAATAAAAGACACCCCGGTGTTGACTAGTTTTTTATTCTTTGGGGGTGAAACCCTCACATGGTACCTTCATTTTTAAAATTGTTTCCTCAAGGGGATCAATTAAAAATCAGATTAACCAATTTGACATTTCCCAAAATTGGAAATCGCACCTAGTTTTTGTCATTTGGGGGTATTTTTCGTAATAGGGAGAAAGGATTAGCAAAAAGAATGCCTGATCAAAATGATGCTGATTCTGTGTGTTACAATCTTTTTGCCCACTACAGTGTCTACAGGGTTACAAGGGATGCCGTGCCAGCTAGAGTCCCAAGTCCATTCAACCAACACCCTAATCGATGAAGTTGGACTTGTTGAAATGGAAGTGGGACTGGACCAGTTGACATGGGGCGATGCTGACCTTCAACGGGAGCTTCGGCGCCTGAAGGACAACAGTTTGAAAATTCCGAACCTGAAATATATTTTCAAAATTGCCTTACTAAGAGTGATCCCCACCCTGACACACTATTCTGACATAGTTTCTGACATATCATCTGGACGTATATGTGGCATATATGTTCTGACATACTATCTTACATTCTTTTCTGAGATTCTATTTGACATTCTTTCTGGCATCCTATCTGGCATCTATTCTGACATACTTTCTGGAATATACTATATTCTGATCCTGCCTTGCCATGAGTTTGGGCTGGGAGTGCTTTTATTTGCGTGGATCAATGCCAATGGCTTGAATATCCACCAAATGTTGGTTTCACATGTTTGCACCCAATGATTGCCATTACCATTGATACCCCAAAATGGCCAGGTCCTGAATTTGAGAGTAGGTCCTGAAAAGTTTTCTGGGTACTGAAAAAACAGGACTTTGGCACAGGGTCTGAAAAAAGACGTAGGTGGAAGATTCAGGTATGCTGTTGGGTTGCAAAGCTGGGTTAATGTAAATATATATATACAATTATATACATATATAAATAATTATAATTATATATATATAAATAAAAACCAATATTGTCAGTATGACCTGAAGAGTTGGACTATTTTGGGATGGTTCCCCCTACCATTCCCATCCCAGTGACGTCGCCTGCGGCGTCGCCTGCGTCGCCTGCGGCGTCGGCTCGGCCTCGGGCGTCGCCTCGGCGTTCGACCGCGCTTTGGCGTTGGCAGCCAACTTGGCCAGCTCCTGACGGGGGAAGACTTGGGGCCGGGAATGCAATGCTGAAAAATGTTTGTTTAATGTGTTTCTTTGTTTGGTGAGAGTGAGATATGTGAGATGTTTTGGATTGTCTGATTTCATGTTGCGAGTTTTGTAGAATGGCACCTTTGTTGCATGAGAATCTAGGTCGTTTCACGCTAGTGCGCAGTTTGGAGAACTCCGTTGCACTTGCAACAAGAATATAGAAGAATAAAGAAGAAGAATAAAGAAGAAGAAAAAGGAGGAGAAGGAGAAGACATATACATCTGTGGATACATATGGTTGATGGATATAACCACCAAAACTTATGGATGTGGATATTCATTGATGACTTAAACACCAACGCATTTTTCTGTGGATCTAAACCATGGATTCCCCGCTGTTTGCGGATCGGTATCCCAATGCATTGACCCATAGTGGATACATGTTCAACCAAACCCAAGGTTTAAATCTAATTAAATCTTTAAACAAAAATTGAATGATCTTTATTTGAATATATATATATATATCTTTATGTCCTATTCATTTGCACTATGACCAGATTAGATTTTGATGTTCCATGGATCCAGCTGCGCCTTGGCTTGTCGCTTCTTGGAAGCCAAGTCTTCAGCCTTGTGCAACTTCCCCTAGGCGCGGATTGGTTGAGCAAACCATGGGCCATGTGGCCAACAGGAGATGCTAAAAACGTGAGCGTGGCGGCGGTTTAGTGGAAGCTTCTGACCGCCATTTGTGTACAATTCCTATATATATATGTATGTATATGTATATAAAATTATATATGGATAATTATAGATATATAAATATGATATGTATAATGCGCTGAGCATCATTTCCTTCCTTATCTACTGTAACACTACCCCTCCAGCAAATTTCCGAAGATGAAGATCCCACCTCCAGCTGTCGGTGGAGCATGGCCAAGCGCGACTTGGCGGTGTCCACATCCTGAAGTCCCCAACTTCACTGAGTTCATAGGAATTCCCATGATCTGTCATTGTCCAGTTTATTGAAAATTATCATCATCTAATTATCCAGTTTACTGAGTTCATGGATAACGATAATTCTCAATAAATTGGCTAGTTAGATACAATTAAATCACGGCAATTGCAATCATCAATAGGGTAAGCATAGACAGCGGGGTTAACAAGATTAACATCCACAAAAATCATCCTATAACCAGTCGATACCAATTGATTAACCACCTACAATCATCACCCAGTTATCAGCGCCTGAAGCAAGCCCTCGATGCCCGAAAGCGTGGCCTGGCCGATTTACAAATCCGACATCAACGTGGTGAATCATTCACCTGTCAAAATCTTGAATCGAACTATGCCCATTAAAATTTATAATGATGAATCTACTGAATATGCTCATCAAACATCATGAATCAAATACCTCTGGAAAGAAATGATAGATGATCTCCAAAGTGCAGTGAGCCATTTCAATAACATGTGCAAAGATTGCCACAGTCTGCTGACCACCCCATTGTTGGCAGTTGATCATCATGCCAAGGAGGGAAAATAGAGAATTTATTTAGATATATTTAGATCATTTTAGTTCAGAAAATCTATGGGTCACCAAAATGTGTACATTGGACATGATGTATGTTTGCGAATAGCATTATTATGGTAGAATGCCAAATGGCAAGCCAACTTTTTGGAGGTCTTTCCAACCGGCTTTTGTCTGAAATTCAGGTGCGCGTAAATCAATTTATCATCACGTTCACGGACAATTCAGAAGTGTTCAAAAACCTGAAATGGTCCCTTTACACTAGTTAGTTGGTAGGGATTCCCTAAGGGATTGTGATATTCCCCATTATACATCAGGAGGAGGACAGTTTTTTCGCCTTTAGCGTCAAACATAAACATCATGATCCTCAGCCGCAGAGCAAGAAAAACCTCATTTTGCGTGGCCCCTTTGTGGCGGAGAGGGTTGCAGCTGGCCGAGAGGAAAAACTTTTGTCATGGTGTTGTCTTGGCTAGTACAATCCCCTATAATCTATAATCATCAATCAACAATCAGTTGTCAATTACAGTATATATATATATACATATATATATATATATAAACTCTATCCCCATATATTTGATGCTTAATTCCCATCTATATAAGTGCCATTTATTTTTTCCATACTAATCATCCAGCATTTTCACCACCGGACCTTGCGAGTACTTCGATCTTCAGCCGCCAGCCCAGAGAGGTTATCCAAAGCCATCATGTCCTGCACCGACGACCGAGCGTCGAAAGATGGGGGCCCAACATGACGCCCCAAATGGCCCCAAATTGAGGAATGAAAAATTGACAACTCATGGATGACTCCAATAACATACAATAACTTAGGGTTAATGTTAGATATGTGTATATATATACATACATATATATATATGTATATATCATTATATATCATCTTATTATACTTAAGTAACTATATCGAACTAGCTCATGAGGGTTTTTGTTTAACCATGCAACTTATGACTGGGCGCTTGTCTTCGCTTGCTCGCATCGTCAAGCCTCCAGCAAGTCTTCGCCGAAGTTTCGAGCCTTCTTCCGGGCCTGATGACGATGTGCCAGTTGGGAACTGGTTCAATTATAGATATATAGCCATGATGTTGAGTATTCATATAAATAACAATTCATAGCTGTTTATGTCTATACAAGCTTAGTGTCCCTTAGTTATATATATATATGTATCATACATGTATTCATATAACTATAGTTATATATATATATGTATATGTATATAGTTGCATGGGCGCCACGGGCGCTGCAGGGCGCCTGGGTGTTTTGTTGTCTTTTTGGTGTTTTTTTTTTTTTGTGTGTGTTTTTCTGTTTTTGTTTGATGATTGGTTGGGGTGGGGTTGGGTGGGGTGGGGTGGGATGTTAACGTTCATGTTCATGTTACGCTGAAATTGTTCCATGGTTGAAGTAGTTTTTGAGAAGTGAAAAAAGAGGCGTGCAAGGCTGCATGCGCAGTTACATTGGGAAGTGCACGCAAACCCCCTTCAAACATCTTAAAACCACCAGGCGCCTCTCAGCGCCGTTCCAATAAAATTATAACCATAGTTATGTATAATATATATATATACATAATCCAGTTGAATCCAATTGTATATATATATAATATATATTATACATGGGAGATAGCCACTTATTTACCGATTGTCCAGTTGCCTGTTGTAACAATGGAACATCGTGTTGGGCTCTGGGTGTGTGGCTGCTGCTTTACGACTCATCAAAGGGATAGTGGCGAGGACCGTTATCTCTACGTATGAATTTATACATGTGCAAATATGATATCTACAATGTATACATACAAAAATATGCAAATACATGTGTACAAGTGTATGTATATTCATATGCATGCGTATTCATATACAAAAATAAACACCTGGAACCCACATGACCCCGGCTTTGCATTGTTATCCCTCCATCCCATCCAAAATAATGATAATAATAATCATGATAATAACTCTGGGTCTTTTGGGGTTCCAGTTAGAAACGTAGAGGGCTATGTCCAAACAAAGTAACCAAACAGAAATACAATGGTGAAACTCGGATGAATAAATTGTTTAGGTGTGTTGATCCTCGGGAAGTACCATTTTAGTGCCAAATGAACTAACTATTTGGTGGGAACCCCCGGATTCTCAATCAACTAGAGTGTATTAATCTGGGGTTGACATGAATCATCCTAAAACAAATAAAGGTTACAGTAAAACGCTTCTGCTGGCTGGTAAAATCGATTTTTTTCTTGGTTACACATCACCATTTTAGCTGCTGAAATCATCAAGCTTGTTAAATCACCATTTTAGCTGCTAAAATCGATATTCTTACAGCTAAAATGGTCAATTTTTGGTGGTCAACAAACACTTATCATCAATTTTTCCTGGTGATTTTCTTATTTTCCATTTGATTAACTAACTCAAGTTGACCAAATAATGATATTTAATTAACTCCATTTGATTAACAACGACTTGATTTATTATGGCCAAAAAACTCGTTGGTTGATTAACTCATCCAGTCGGTGCCTCCTCCACAGCTGCCAACTCGGCACGGAGCTTCTCAGATTCGTCCACGTCCACGTCCTCGTGGCAAAAATCGTGAGTTTAGCGACAAAACTGGTGCTATACAATCGACAATACTTGGATACCTGGCAAACATCAAAGATATTCAAAGATTCTGATTTGACTGATTCAACCAGCAAAAAAGTGGATCGTACCTGTAGTTTGAACTTGACCATCAAGAATGATGGAATGTAGCCATGAATCATAGAGATGTGAATCAACAATCATGTGGCTACTCCTAGATACTCTGCAACAAACGTAGTGCAAAGTTGGCTAGGTTTGTACTTCCCAGTCAAAATGACCCGAACAAAATCAGTTCTCTACTCACTGAGGTATACCAGAACGTGGGATATTTTATAACCGCGGAACCACTGATCCATCAGAAGTACATGAATAGGTTTTTCATATCAACAATTATAGGAATATGATAGGGATCTACTATTATCAACAATTATGATAGGAATACTATAGGAATTAATTGATGTCATAGGAATATGATAGGGATATCAACCAATAGGAAACACATCGACCAGAAAGAACTGGCAAAAAAAGTGCCGCGGATCTACTTCCCATACTGGCCACACGTGGCCCAAGAATTGGAAATGGGCTTCATCAGCTAGAAAAAAAGGAGTGACCCCACTGGAAGTATTCTCCATATGTCATGTGTGTGTGCATACATATCAATGTAGAAGTATGATAGACTCTGTATATATATATATTTATAATATAGAGAGAGGGAGTCATCCCCAAAAATGGAAAGTAAAACATCACACAAATAGTAGGAATTTACTTTTCTATATTTTTTGTGGATGATCATGATCTTAACATGTATATATAATATGTATATATATAGTTATATAGTCATCAAATAAAATATTGACATTTCTATCAAGATCCTCAACAATATTCGGATCAAGTTGAAAATCCCATATCTATCTACTTCAGGATGATTATATATATATACAGCCTCCGGTAATCAAACCGGGCTATGGACAATCACACATTTACAGTTGGTTTTCCCAGCTATAAACCTCAATTTATAGGGGATTTTCCAGCCGGCCACGTTTAATTGCCGGAGGGTAAATCACAATTTTGTCGGGAAATGATGATTTACCATTGGATTAGCAATGATTAACCATTGGATTAACTATTTTTACCATCTAATTTTGACTATTTTAAGCCTAACCCCATCTATCTATCTACCTATCTACCTATCTATCTATTTATCTAGCTATCTAGCTATCTAGCTATCTATCTATCTATCTATCTCTCTCTATCTATCTCTATCTATCCATCTACATATCTTTCTTTCTGTCTATATCAATCTATCTATCTATCCATCTATCTATCTATCTATCGTTCTATCTATCTATCTATCTTTCTTTCTTTCTTTCTTTCTTTGTATCTATCTATATCTCTATCTATCTATCTATCTTTCTTTCTTTCTTTCTTTGTATCTATCTATATCTCTATCTATCTATCTATCTACCTATCTATCTATCTTTCTATCTATCTATCTACCTATCTATCTATCTTTCTATCTATCTTTCTATCTATCTATCTGCCTGTCTATCTAGCTATCTATCTACAGCTATCTAGCTATCTATCTATCTATCTATCTATCTCTATCTATCTCTATCTATCTCTATCTATCTCTATCTATCTCTATCTATCAATTGCTGGTGGTTTCATCCCAGTCGTGCGGGTACCCCCAGATCTAATTTTCGGATCGAAATAAACCATCCAGCTGGGGTCCCCAACACGTTTCGATAGGGCACTGGTGGTGCGGCTTAAGTCGTAGACCTCCTTGAGCCTGCCGGGGCGGGGCCCCGGGGCTCCGGGGTAGCCATGGCATCAAAAAATGGAGATCACCCGGGAAATGTTTGAAAAGCCTGGAAACATGTTCTTAAAAAAATATGGAAAAGTGATGAAAAGTGTAGAAAAATCATGGTCAATCTTTGATTGTCCACAAGAAACGGTCATCTTTTGCTGGTGATTTTCATATTTTCCATCGGTAAAAAAAACTATAGGATTAACTACCCGTCTAAGGTTGGGGATGGGCTGAAAAAATGAATGTCACCGCGAACAATGATATACTTCGATGTGCATTTCCAGTTGGTCGATTGTCAAATATCCACACATCACTATATTATTTAATACGTATATGAACTGATTCATCTACTGTATAACCACTTATGAACAGGGTCGTACATCCAAGTATAACTAAGTATAACCCACAAAAATCGAGGAGTGAAAGAACAGAGGTTGTGAAAGAAAATCTATTCATAGATTGCTAAATTGCGCAATTCCAGGTGGAAACTTTTAAAAAAGGGTTATATTCCTGGCCAAGGCTTGTTAGTGTGCAATGAAGGCTGAGATAGCAGCTATTGATTCAGCATGCAGTGGAAACATTTATCCGTTTGTATACGAGCAAACCACTGCAGCTATTGAGTCAGCATGTAGTGGAAACATGTGACAACCGATAAGCTACTTAGCTAATTAGCTACTAAAGTGGAAACGAAAACGTGTTCCACCAAAATATACTTCCAAATAAAATATAGTTCCTTTTTTTTTCGGAACTATAATTTTGAAATCCTTTATCAAAAGTGTTTCACCAAAATATAACTCCAAAAAAATATAGTTCCTTTTTTTTTCGGAACTATAATTTTGAAATCCTTTTTCAAAAGTGTTTCACCAAAATATAATTCCAAAAAAACATATAGTTCCTTTTTTTCGGAACTATAATTTTCGAATCCTTTTTCAAAAGTGTTTCACCAAAATATAATTCCAAAAAAAATATAGTTCCTTTTTTTTCGAAACTATAATTTTGAAATCCTTTTTCAAAAGTGTTTCACCAAAATATACTTCCAAAAAAAAAATATAGTTCCTTTTTTTTCGGAACTATAATTTTGGAATCCTTTTTCAAAAGTGTTTGACCAAAAAATTCGTAAAAAAAATATAGCTCCTTTTTTTCGGAACTATAATTTTGGAATCCGTTTTCAGAAGTGCTTCACCAAAAGATAATTCCAAAAAAAATATAGTTCCTTTTTTTTCGGAACTATAATTTTGGAATCCTTTTTCAAAAGTGTTTCACCAAAATATAATTCAAAAAAAAAAATATAGTTCCTTTTTTTTTCGGAACTATAATTTTGAAATCCTTTTTCAAAAAAGTTTCACCAAAATATAATTCCCAAAAAATATATAGTTCCTTTTTTTTTGGAACTATAATTTATAATGCTTTTTCCAGACATGTTGCTAATACATTGTCACCGTTTTGGGACCAATTTTGCTGAAAAAAACTTTCACTTTTGAAAAAGGATTCCAAAATTATAGTTCCGAAAAAAAAGGAACTATATGTTTTTTGGAATTATCTTTTGGTGAAGCACTTCTGAAAACGGATTCCAAAATTATAGTTCCGAATAAAAAGGAACTTTTTTTTTTTGGAATTATCTTTTGGTGAAACACTTTTGATAAAGGATTCCAAAATTATAGTTCCGAAAAAAAAAGGAACTACATTTTTTTTTGGAAATATATTTTGGTGAAACACTTTTGAAAAAGGATTCCACAATTATAGTTCCGAAAAAAAGGAACTATAATTTTTTTTTGGAGTTATATTTTGGTGAAACACTTTTGAAAAAGGATTTCAACATTATAGTTCCAAAAAAAAGGAACTATATTTTTTTTGGAATTATATTTTGGTGAAACACTTTTGAAAAAGGATTCGAAAATTATAGTTCCGAAAAAAAGGAACTATATTTTTTTTGGAATTATATTTTGGTGAAACACTTTTGAAAAAGGATTTCAAAATTATAGTTCCGAAAAAAAAGGAACTATATTTTTGTTTGGAATTATATTTTGGTGAAACATTTTTGAAAAATGATTCCCAAATTATAGTTCCGAAAAAAAGGAACTATATTTTTTTTTGAATTATATTTTGGTGAAACACTTTGTGAAAAAGGATTCCAAAAATATAGTTCCGAAAAAAAAAACAACAACTATAACTATATACTTTTTTTGGAATTATATTTTGGTGCAACACTTTTGATAAAGGATTCCAAAAATATAGTTCCGAAAAAAAAAGGAACTATATTTTTTTTTTGGAAGTATATTTTGGTGAAACACGTTTTCGTTTCCACTTTAGTAGCTAATTAGCTAAGTAGCTTATCGGTTGTCTTCCATTTGTGTTTAAGTCGTTTTAAGTGTTTTAAAACTTATGACAGGTACCTGCAGATATATAACGCTTTTTTGTTTTTTCTTTCCTATAGAGGCTAGGGTTTATGAAATTTAGCATCATAGATGACAAAATTTGTGGAAACTGGTTGACATGGTCATGAGCCAGGTGTGGAATGGGTAAAAGCTGGGAATTGGCCCCATCCAAGGCCAAAGATCAATCCAGGCACTGGGAAAACCATGATGATGACCATCTTAAGTGAATGGGTGTGCCGCATATGCCCCTCAAACCAGCCATCTAACCTGAAGGTTCATCAGGAAAATCATGAATCATGATGATAATCTGTTGGATTTGGGGAGTCCTCATTTTCAGACCATCCATTTTGATCCATTTTGGCCATCTACTGAGCTAAGAACATGTTCTCTTGGTGCTCCTTCACTTTCTGCACCTGCACAGCCATTGGCAGAATTGGCACTTACAAGCAGCAGTGCACGGGACCAAATCGGCGGAAAGTCAAGTGATTCCAAAATCGAAATCAGTAACTTTTGGGTCAGGTTGTTGTGGCTTCACTGTAACCCGAACCAAAAGCTGCCACATTGCGTAGGGAGCTCCAGGATTCTCCAGGGAAGTCATAGTCTATGGTATGTTCTGTTCAAGAAAATGGAACTGCTGCGATCGCAGCCACAGTTTCACTCAGCCCATGGACGGATGAAGATGCTTTGCTTCACAACCTACGCTGAGCTGAAGTTCACCCTCCTTCCATTGAGGATGGCTCTACAGGCCGCGCCCGGGAGAACTGAAAGAGGAGCTACACCATAGCGGATCATCCCACTGAGTAACTGGATTAAGGCTTAGATTGGCTGATTTGAGATGTTTTCACTTTGTCAAATTATGTATTTATAACATATATATATATATATGTTGTATATGAAAGATATAGTAAGATACTTGTAAATGGGATAAGAAATCAGAGACTCGGTTACCTCCTGTCATGTTACGAAAGGACTTAGAACACCATTCACTGGGCGCCATGAATTCCGCAGCACCAGCCAGGGCAATTTGACCCTGACCGGAATTGACCATGTGGCCATGTGGCCAAAAAGGGTCAGGGGTCCTCAGACTCCGAACTGGACAGCAACGTTAAAGACCCATGGGAGGTTCGCCTTCGCCACGATCTCCTTAGTCGGAAAGGGAAGATCTGTCAGGGAATGTCAGGGATGATCGTGAAAGTTAGTACATGGGTTATAATTGTTGGACTATGACTATGATGAATGAATATGAATGATAAATAATGGGTTGTAGCTGGAGGTGTGATATCATGGCTGAAACGATCCTTCAGGTCTGACATTGGCTGTGTCTCAAACTTGGGTGCCGAATCCAAATCCGATGGAGTTTGAAACCTGAGTTTCTCAATCAAAATGGGCATACATTGCGGTATCCCTCATTTTTGGACAAACACCGCTGGTGTGTTGTGGATCAACAACCCAGCTACGCTACCCTGGTGTTTTAAGGACCCAAATGGATGCTGCACGCTTGCACGCTGGATGTTCATCCCCAAATTCATATGGAAAATTCATAGGTTTTGGATCCATCCCATACACACATTGTCACATACCATCAAAAATGAAATGTCCTGATGTCCTCCAAGCTTAGACGTGTTTCATGGCTATCTGGCTAGAAAAAAGCCTATAGTCTGGGCATTGACTCCATAATAATTGGACTCCCAATTTGGATCATTTGGCCCCATGTGAAGCTGAAAAATAGGAATCCAAACCTTCACATTTCCATACATTTCCACTGTTCAAGAAATTACATTATAGATCAATTTAGAGGAATCTGGGGCACAACGGGCACAACGGGCACAACGGGTACAACGGGCACAACGGGCACAACGGGCACAACGGGCACAACCAGAAAACCCTGGATCATGGACCCTCTGAAGTCGCATTTATCACTGTTGTCCGTAAATGTATGTTCGCCCTCACTACTCTACCTTACACAGCATCATGCGATTCAAAACTCATCTTTCAAGAAAAATCTCCTGAAAAAAACACCCCCCAACTTAAAACTTATATAAAAAACGAATCCTTTGAACAAGACTCCTGAAAAATCACCCCAAACTTCTTCCCTCCGCCCAGTTTCCAGGTCAGACCGAAGACCGCCATCGCACTAGTGAGGATCACGGCGGCCAATTTCAAATCACGGGTGTCACCAATACCTGGCGCTTTGATTAGTGCAACTGCTGTGATAATGGGATATGATATACCCTCTACTAAACTACCGGTTTGCTATTGAAAATTGCCATTGAAATAGTGGATTTACCCATTAAAAATGGTGATTTTCCATAGTTATGTTAGTTTACCATGATATAATGGGTTTTGATAGATGATCAATATGATAAATATCAGTAAATCATCCGTAAATGTGCTCCATTTTCCATAGCTATGTTAAATAAGCAGAGGGTAATTGGCTGCTTAACACTAGTATGTTTTTTTTTTTTTTAAACGCTATTAACCAACCAGTAGTATTAACCAGTAGTATTCACCAACGACTAGTATTGAAACAACTGGTGATTGGTGGGTTAATAAAAATTAATCAACCAATTGTGTTAACCAAGCAGTCTTGACGCTAGTTGTATTATCCAATGGGTTAAGTACTTGATTTTATTATAAACCAGAGAAAATAAGATAACACTGTGTTTATAAAAGAGGCGTACGGTTACGAACAAATTTGCCCCGTTCATGTATTGAAGGACAATATCACACCATATAATAATCATTAATCGTAATTCAACAATCAGCTATCAACATATCAACTATGTCCCCATGGGTTTGATGGTTAAACCATGCTAACCCCTATAAACAAAATGCCATTCATCACCATATGTTTCGTCAATCAACAGGTTTTGTTCCTCACGCAGCTCACATGTCACATGGTCCGGAGGCCTGAAGGCCTGAATCTGGGGAAACATAAACTGCCACTTTTGGTTATTGGGTCATTGTTTATGGGACACGTAAAGCCAAACATTATTGGAGGAAGTCACCTTTCGGTGGAAATGGTTACCATGGTTACCATAAATCCCCATGAAATAATGGGGATATCATGGAGATAAAATGGGGATATGGTAGGATAATTTGCCAATGACTATCTATGATGTCTGGTTGTGTCCTAAAATTGGTCTGGAAATGTGTGATATAAAGGGTGATATAACAGGGAAATATTCTGGATATCATGGGGGTACAATGTTGATGCAAACAACAGTACCCTATTTCAGACAAACAAGCATCATGTTTCTACTAAAACATGAAATCTATTGAAATATGATCGCGGGGTGTCAATCCCCCATATTCAAATGGTTTCATGATGTTTCATGACACAATGACCATCTAAATCCCTTGGTCAAATTAACATCTCAACCCGCCCTCCAATCCCCACCAACCAGACAAAGGGGAATAAGGGGCCTCGATGAACTAAATGAGGTTGCACATAATTACTCGATTTCCATACCCTGACGCTAACTAGATGGCTTCGACCCATTTCAACCGGATGACATCCATGGGCCCCAGTTATACCCGGCAGCACGCCCCTTCTTGACTGATTTTTTCACTACTAAACTGAACGTCAACGCTCTGTCTCTATCCTTAAATTTTGACTCCACACCCATCTCCGCAAACTAAAAATACCGTAATTACCCTCTGGTAAACCAACATAACTATGGAAAATCACCATTTTTAATGGGTAAATCAAATATTTCAATGGCCATTTTCAATAGCAAACTGTTAGTTTACCAGAGGGTATATAATTGTACAATATAGTACATAGCACTCCCTCCCCTCCCTACATCATCCCCATGATCCCATTCACTATTCTGGTTGCCTTTCGTTTATGTTGGTGAAACCCCCCAATTTCAGACCATAAAAGAACCCAAAAAGATAGACATAAAAAAAATCCTGCCCAAAAATGCTGGTAAACTGGTAAACTATGATACTATCTTTTTGGAGATGATCCTCCAAACTATAACATATGTGAAAAACCATGAAAAAACACAGGTTTTTTCCTATGGTTTCCTGGCTTTTCCACCTCGTTTCACCTACGTCCCAGGGATCCCCCGGTGTCTCCCCCCGGCCTCGAAGCGCCGTGATGAGCCTCGGCGAGGTCCGCTGAAAGCCCTGCGCAGCCGCCTGGTGCAGCCGACGGAGCTCCGTCTCGTTCCAGCTCGACGGCCGGGCGCCCGCCACGTTGGCGAACCACTCGGGTAAGAAGAGGTCCGTGGGGAAGAAGTAGTACCTGGGAAAAAAAAGGTTGGGGGCAACTATTAAATTACACATAATTACACATCTATAACACTTTAACATCTATGTATATATGTATATAATATACTATATATATATATCAATTAGGTGTACATGTAAATATCTTATGCAAGATTTTTGAATTGCATACCGCCTCCGAAAAGAGGACCCTCTTTCCAACTCAGTCTATAGAGAAGTGCATAATTCACTCAGCTCAATTCAGCATGGTTTAACCAAAATGGCGTGAGCTGAAGGAGAAGACTTATTTTTTAAAAATATATATATATATACCAAAACAAAACACAGTTTGTAAACCTTTTAAAGGAGATTGAAGCTAAGTAGAGTTTGAAACAACTCTATATATATATATACCAAAGAACAGAATGTCTTGAAGAACGTGTAGGATTTGGTGTTCTCTGCATTGTTCCTTGACACATGTCGAACATATTTGAGCCCATTAAAGAAAAGTAAAACATTGAAACAAGGCAGCGATCCTATCAGAAGGTACAGCACCTCATTGCGCAATCACAGCACTGTCCTCATGTGCATCGAGTGTTGTTTTTCGGAGAAACTGTTTCCTAGCTTGCATCTACAAAACATATGAGTCATATGAGCAAATCAGTCACCCTTCGTTCGAGCTCTGGTCATGTCCTTTTTGCAATGCGTAGTCTCTTTTTTGCCCTGGCAAAACTAGCTTGTCTCACATTGTCTCACCCATCCTCAACGTCTGAATGTTAGCTGGTTTGGAGGGATTACCATCTGGTTATTTAACATAGCCATGGAAAATCACAATTTTTAATAGGTAAACCATCTATAAATGGGCTATTTTCCATGGCTATGTTAAATAGCCAGAGGGATTAAATCTCATTTACACACCATTCACATTCATTTATGGCGTGGCAATTCATGGATGGAGCCTGAGGGACTGCCAGCAACTCAAGCAAGTCATGGTGTCAAAAGATGTGTCAAAAAGGGGGAAAGCTGATCTAGCAGGACTTGGGTTTTGAAACATCATCCCTCTTTCTTTGGTTTCCCTCACGCAGCCAGACAAAATCAACAAAAAACAGCAAACGGCCTCATCAACCAAGCTGCTCAGAGGGCAGGGCATCCATTCCAAGGGCATTTTGGTACATCTCACTCTGAGGGTATTTGGGCAACTGTTCCTGAGGCATGCGAAGCATTGCGAAGCTGCTCAACAAATTTCCCCCGAGGCTTGCAGAATGAAAAACAAACACATGATCTAGCCAACTCTACTATGTCAAATCCAGATGGTCCCACTCTCCAGTTGTCAGCTTCTGAACATCTTCCCTACGCGCTGTATTTCAGTGGGGACTGTCCGTCTGGCGTCCATTTTAAGCTGCACGTGAAATCAGGCAGGTTGCATGTTGCTGTATGCCGGCTATATCCCAATAACATCACAGTTATTAGTTGGTTAAATCCACATCTGACACACTGTTGAAATTACCACGTCCCTTCTTCAAATCCCTGGGTCGGGTTCGATCACATGTCCCTCTGCTGTATTCCTACGAGTACTGTTCGAACCAATCCCTTCGTTTGCCGGACCAATCAAGTTGAGTCTTTATCTTCGCTACTTAAATCAGCTATAAATCCCCATGGTTCTTTGGTCAATGTCCAATTTTCATCTGATTTTGTTCATCAACTCTCCATGTTCTCTGTTTTTCACCATTTTTCACCGATTTCGTGGGTCACATCAGCTACAAATCCCCATGACGATGTGACCCATGGTCAATTCATGTCAATTCTCCATGTTTTCTGGTCAAATTTCCATGATTTTTGTCGAAACTCAACCAACTGCAATCGACTGCAATCAACTTGTCAACTCCCATGCCAAGCATTTCACCAAGCATCCCAAAAGAAGGGATACTGCGGAATTCGCTGTCGAAAGACGTCGATTTGCGCCTTCATCTGCTGGAGCCCCGCCCAGGTTGCAGCGAGATAGCCCAGTGCTGCGGCGCTGAAGACAGGGTTGTACAGCAAACCCATGGCTGCGGACATCACCTGTGGTGACTGATTGGTGAGCCACCTGAAAAATAGGAGCACATGGGGGGAAAATTGGGATCTAACAAGTTCAAGTGGGATGTTTTGTTGATTTTGGTTTACTGAGGGTTGAAACAAACTGGTATCATGGGTCCCAACCAAGGGAGATGGGGTACCGGGTACCACCCAGGACTGGGCCATGGAAAATGATATAGATGCCGTAGCTTTCTAAAAATGGGAAGATCGCGGACAAGAATCAGGGCACAATCACTATATATATATATAGCAGGGCACAATCACTATATATATATAACCATCGGAAATGGGGATTCTACATGATAAGACTTATAAATCGTTTAGCAAATATGCGGCCTTGCTCCACTGAAATGGCAATGAATCGCATCAGGGAGAATCCCAGCAGTTGCACATATGCCATGACCCTTCAACTCAGACGTATGGCACATGGATGCAACTCATCATGCCAGATTCAAGAATGTAGCAAATACCTGGAAATATGCCGTCAAAGAGCCATTGTTTACTATTGAACTTGATAGGGTGTCAGTTGGTTCCATCACCTCTAGATGACTCTTTTTCGAAAAAATGGGCCAGAATTGTTAGATACTGTATAGGTTTTGGACCAACGGGGTGCAATGCTGGCAGGAGGTTCCACTACTATCCATTTACAAAGCATTTTGAGTAGACGCCGTGCTCAATCTTTGACCTTCTACCACATGAGCAGTCTTTAATATACTTTATTTTGTTAACACTCATTGTTTTTTATCTATAGTTTTTTTCCAATTATAAACTACATGATTGACTTACTGTGGTATTAAAAAATTCGTCTTCATGTTTATATAATGGGACACGCGCCTAACCCCGTGCCAATTCCACATTCTTAACCCCGCACAGCGTTATACTTAACCCCGAACCAGCAGTGCATCTTTAACCATGAACAACCACGAACAATCCCAGTGCACAACCAGTTTTTTTTACTCTGGTGCGTGAGTCGGCGTGGGCTCCAGATCGGAGACAGACCTGCCAAAGTGACAGCTGGTGACAGCTGAGTGTTGACTCATCATATGAAAGTAGCTCTGGAATTTTCAGCATTGAACCTGTTCCACCGCCATGGCTCTCAATCTTTCAATGACTTCATGTTGTTCACATGCAACGCCTGCCAAGTCACCACCTAAGCACTGAGCCGTGTGCCCATAGCATGCTCTGGAGGGCCTTCAAAACCGTGGATTTTCCTGTCATGGAATGCATTCATTTCTGGATTTGAATCGTTTTCAGCTGGATTGAGGCAGTTTGGTAGCTGCATTGATTTTCACTGGAAGATTTGCTGCAAGAAACAGCTTTTTTGGTCGAAGCATCTGGATATGCTGTCTACAGATATGTACTTACAACCTGCAGGTGCGCTGTCGGCAAGTCAAGGACGCGTTATGTGACCAACCAAAGGGCGACTGCGTGACAAGCTATGGGATGACTGAGGGACAAACAGAACAGTCACTGTGTGTGACAAAATATGCAGGTACTATCTGACAAACTAACTAGTCGCTGTGTGACAAGCTATCTGTCCTCATTGGTGACAAGCAAAACAGACTCTTATGCAACAAATCGCTCTTTTTCAAGCTGCAGGTGCGTTGTCAGCAAGCCAAGGTCGCGTTATGTGACCAACCAACAGCAGACTGCGTGACAAGCTATGGGATGACTGAGGCACAAACAGAACAGTCACTGTGTGACAAACTATGCAGGTACTATCTGACAAACTAAGTAGTCGCTGTGTGACAAGCTATCTGTCCGCATTGGTGGCAAGCAAAAAAGACCCTTATGCAACAAGTCGCTTTATTACAAGCTGCAGGTGCGTTGTCAGCAAGTCAAGGACGCGTTATGTGACCAACAAAGGGCTGAGGCACAAACAGAACAGTCACTGTGTGACAAACTATTCAGGTACTATCTGACAAACTAAGTAGTCGCGGTATGACAAGCTATCTGTCCGCATTGGTGACAAGCAAAACAGACTCTTATGCAACAAATCGCTCTTTTTCAAGCTGCTGTTGCGTTGTCAGCAAGTCAAGGACGCGTTATGTGACCAACCAAAGGGCTGAGGCACAAACAGAACAGTCACTGTGTGACAAACTATGCAGCCACTATCTGACAAACTAACTAGTCGCTGTGTGACAAGCTATCCGTCCGCATTTGCGAGAACCAAAGCAGTTTCTTGTATGACAAGTGACGCCCTTACAAGCTGCAGGTCATCAATCCGGTCAGGACTAGGCCGGTCAGGCGGAACGGCCATCTCACTCTCTTCATCCTGTCCCACGAAAGTGTCGGGGGCCAAGAGCACTTGCTTGTACCTTTTGTACAATTCATTCATGAAATCCGACTCGCGCATTCCACGGGCTTCAACGCATGCATCCTTTGCAAACTTCACACCACTCTCAGCCAAGTTTTGGCTGCTTGGAAATCCGCAAGCAGCTTTCGACGTCTTGCCACACCAAATTTTGCCGACCACATATGTCCATCGCCACTTCGACTTTTCAGCCGAACTTGCTTTTGGAGATACTCTGCAAAGCTCTCCTGCATCTTGATGCAGCCAATCGATCGACCACTCAGGCCTGCTTTCCAAACAACATCTGCAACATAGGCATTGGGAGCAAGGCCATCAGGCGAAAGAGCTTCTTGACCGCTTCTACAGAGTCAACATCGTTTCTCCGATCCAAGTTTTTGTACAAATGCTCCAAGTCATGGAGTAGCAAGGGAGCGTCACTCAATGCCTCTCTGTGTGCCTTTTGCATTGCGCCGCTCCAATCCGAATTGAGCTGCGCATAGAATGGGACTGGAGGAGGGGAAGTCAACAGGCTGCAAAGAAGCTGCTTCATGAAAACGAATCCCCGCACTGGCACGCAATGCTCCGAGTCCTCATAAGGACACCAAACAAACATCGTGGGCGCCAAAAATCTTCGCCATCTCTCGTTCCTCTTGCTTCTGTGGAATACTGGACATCCCAGTATACCGAGCTTGAGTCCAGAACGCACAATATTACCAGTGAAATCTGATTGGCACCTGAAGGGTGACAAACTTGCTGCTGACTTTTGGCAGGCATCAAGAACCAAGCGCACTAGCTCGGTGATGAAGAACATTACAGCACAGTAGTCTGTGCGTACTTCGTACCAAAGCACCCATAGGCCATCAGGAATGCTATCACAAGAGTTTACATCCAGCTTCCGGCTCTGCAAGCAATCAGCAAATTCACTCACAGACATCATTTGTTTTTTCTGGCGAAGCTTAGCAAAGCTATTCTGCACTGCACGCAATGATAACTCCTTCTGAACATCCGGCCCCAATTCCCGATGACATTCCAGAGGAGTTTTGCGCTTGGCAGCTAGCGCCTTTCCCTTGTCTAGATGTGCTCGAGGCACTGGGTGCTCTGCGTCAGCTCGTGCAACACGCTCTAAATTGGAATGATCTTGTTCTGACTGTGTGACAAGCGATGTACGACAAGCTAACACCTGTGCGACAATGCATGACAAGCTTTATAAGAGCTCACTGTGTGACAGGCTAGGGGCCTACTGCCGGACAACTTGACTGCTCACTCTGTGACAAGGGAAGGACAAAAACCTAGCACTCACTTTGTGACAATCCCTACAGCCACTGTGTGACAACCTGAAAAATGACTGTGCGACAAGAGAAGTACAGACTGCTGAGCACACTGGCAGGCAGACTGGCCGGCCGCGACTGCCTGTCACAATGTGAGAATGCGTGGCAAGCTAAGAGGGCTCACTGTGTGACAATCTAAGGGCTCTCTGTGTGACAGGCTAGGGGCCTACTGCCGGGCAACTTGACTGCTCACTTTGTGACAAGGGAAGGACAAAAACCAACAACTCAATTTGTGACAATCCCTACAGCCACTGTGTGACAACCTGAAGACTGACTGTGCGACAAGAGAAGTACAGACTGCTGAGCACACTGAGGTTTTTTTGCGGATGAACATATACGAATGATTTGGAAGATATACGAATGAATTGGGGCTCGAATTTTTTTAAAAAAATATACCAATGAATTTGAAAACATACGAATGAATTGGGGTCCAATTTTTTTGAGGGGGAAGATATACGAATGAATTGGAAGACATACGAATGAATTGAGGTTTAATTTTTTTTGGAGAGGGAAGATATATGAATGAATTGGCAGTCATACGAATGAATTGGGGTTCAATATGGTTCAATTTTTTTGGAGAGGGAAAATATACGAATGAATTGGCAAACATACGAATGAATTAGGGTTCAGATTTTTTTGGGGCAGAAGATATACGAATGAATTGGAAGACATACGAATGAATTGGGGTTGCAGGCAGACTGGCCGGCCGCGACTGCCTGTCACTGTGTGACAATGCATGACAAGCTGAGAGCTCACTGTGTGACAACCTAAGGACTGACTATATGACAAGCTAGGGTCTCACTGTGTGACAATCTAAGGGCTCTCTGTGTGACAGGCTAGGGGCCTACTGCCGGGCAACTTGACTGCTCACTCTGTGACAAGGGAAGCAAAAAAACCGTGCTCACTCTGTGACAAGGGAGGGAAAAAAACCGAACACTCACTGAGTGACAATCCCCTACAGCCATCGTGTGACAACCTGAAGACTGACTGTGCGACAAGAGAAGTACAGACTGCTGAGCACACTGAGATTTTTTGAGGATGAAGATATACGCATGAATTGGAAGATATACGAATGAATTGGGGTTCAGATTTTTTGAGGGGGAAGATATACGAATGAATTGGAAGACATACGAATGAATTGGGGTTGCAGGCAGACTGGCCGGCTGCGACTGCCTGTCACTGTGTGACAATGCATGACAAGCTAAGAGCTCACTGTGTGACAACTTAAGGACTGACTATATGACAAGCTAGGGGCTCACTGTGTGACAATCTAAGGGCTCTCTGTGTGACAGGCTAGGGGCCTACTGCCGGGCAACTTGACTGCTCACTTTGTGACAAGGGAAGGACAAAAACCAACAACTCAATTTGTGACAATCCCTACAGCCACTGTGTGACAACCTGAAGACTGACTGTGCGACAAGAGAAGTACAGACTGCTGAGCACACTGAGATGTTTTGCGGGAGAAGATATACGAATGATTTGTAAGATATACGAATGAATTGGGGTTCATATTTTTGAGGGGGAAAATATACGAAGAAATTGGAAGATATACGAATGAATTGGAAGACATGCGAATGAATTGGGGTTCAATATGGTTCAATTTTTTTGGAGAGGGAAAATATACGAATGAATTGGCACACATACGAATGAATTGGGGTTCAGATTTTTTCGGGGCAGAAGATATACGAATGAATTGGAAGACATACGAATGAATTGGGGTTGCAGGCAGACTGGCCGGCCGCGGCTGCCTGTCACTGTGTGACAATGCATGACAAGCTAAGAGCTCACTGTGTGACAACCTCAGGACTGGCTATATGACAAGCTAGGGGCTCACTGTGTGACAATCTAAGGGCTCTCTGTGTGACAGGCTAGGGGCCTACTGCCGGGCAACTTGACTGCTCACTCTGTGACAAGGGAAGGACAAAAACTTAGCACTCACTGTGTGACAATCCCAATAGCCACTGTGTGACAACTTAAAATGATACTTGAAAATCATAACCAAGGGCGGAGCCACTGCGTCAAGAATATCAGCGGTCTGCAAAGAAGCGAGAAATGAAGTGCACATGGTAAAAAATGACAAGAGAGTCAGCTGCCATACGCAGGTTCGGTCAATTTGAGAAACATGCAATTTACGTTCTCGTAGTTTATCCTTTATAAAGCAGCACCAGACGAACTCAAGTCAAGGTTAGGAAAGACAGTTGTTCAAGGTTAAGCTATAACCTGTTCGAGGTTAAGTAATGGGTTGTTCGGGGTTAGGCAAGTCTCAGTTTATATATTACATGTAGTTCAGTGGACTCGAAATAAACAATCATCATACATATATGACTATTACTAAACTATAAGTATATATATATAGTTTGTAAATGTTTGTAATATGTTACGATCAGTAATAACTTGTGTCATTACACCTCACATAGTTAGATCCCAAGCGTAGCAACCCCCAAAAAGATGGAGACATTTTTATCCTGCTGACCAAAATAGGCAAATTTAATCGCGTTCTATTGTTTGGTGGTAAATTACGACAAATCGCGCGGGTTTGTCAGAAAATAGGGTCCCCCAGTCCATCCATTGATCAATCATCATCCCTATTGAAATGGCCATCATTTGGGAGTAAATCCCCAATTTTCAGACACATCCTTAACAATCACACATTATTGTTATAATATATATATATGTATATGTGTGGCCATATATACATATATAATCAGATATAATCGTGTATATATATATATATACATATATATACACCATTATATCACCACTATATCTCCATTGTGGTTGGTTATATTCTGGGGTATGCCCAACTCCAAAGCCATGGCCATAAAAGGGGGTGATTCCCCCAATCCCAACCATTCCACATAGGGATATCATAATGTATAAATTCCTATGGGAACATTCTCTGCAGGGAACAAACATATGCAAAGTATGTCTTCCCGTTTTCTTCCTTTGCCAGAAAATTTTCTTTTCTCTACCATAAACCCACTCCATCCAACGTTCACGTCGCGTCGTCGTCGCCACGTCACGTTGCCGCCGGGATAAGCCGTGGCGGACAAGCTGCGCTTGGCGCTGCTCGCGGAGCCACCCAGACCCCCGAAGGTCACGAAGCGGATCTGCCAGCAGATGAACCCTCGTTAAAACCGTTAAAGCCTGGTGAAAATTGAGGATTTAACCGTTGAACCAGGAAAATGTGGATTTGACATGATTTAACCATGAAAAATGATGACTTAACCAACAAACATGGGGTTTGATGGGATTTTATATAAGGATTTAACAAGGAAACATGTTGATTTACCAGAACTACCCAACAAAAATGGAAACTCAAGCAACCAAAATTTGTTGATTTAACCATCAAAATGGTTAAGTAGTTAAGTTGGTAAGTTGTATCATATCTGGGTTCATCTTCACCCCCCAGGATTTATATAAATCCTTAGAAACTATTCATATATCAGGTTTTACCAAATGGAAAAAAATCTCTTCCAGACATGGACCCAGATACTTGTGGTTTCGAACTGAAAATGGCTTTTCATACTCCCAAAATCATCCAAAAGTCGAAAATGATCTAACAATGCTATCCCACTTTGATCATGTTCAGAACCCATATCTTACGACTCAATCTTGGTGATGTTCCCATCTGCTTCATCCATCAATGGGAATTCCAGGATCCAACAGATTCGGAGGTACGTTAGTACCATTTTTCAGACCATATTTTGGGGCTATATCCCCTAAAATTTAGCCCTTACATAGACCTTATGAATGTGGAATCGGTACCTCCAATTTTGATCGGTTCCTGTTGCATCTGCTCCATCCATCGGGCACCTTGGGGATGGACCCCGGGGCTTCCAAGGTGCCATGCTCCATCCTCTGCGACAACATGTAGGCAGTGCGCGAGGCCGTGTCGCAGGAGGAACCGCAGAGTCCATCGGATAAAAACAAAATGTCGCCTCGCGAGACAAAAAATGGACAAGCTCATGCTGGGAATGTGTTTTTTTTGTGAGATATAACTGTAGTGATGTATGGTGATATATATATACAGTATATATAGTGATATCTATATTTTGATTTGTCGAGATCTATCTATGGATCGATCGATCGATATGTATACATTTAGTATACATAGCATATATTCCAGTGATCATACTTGATGAAGAAAATCCTGGTGACTGTAAGCCCCCTGATTCTGCGATTCTTGGGGTTGTCTCATACATAATTTTTGATCAGGGTTGCTAGCCAGTTTGTAAGTGGGATGAGGCTACAAGTGGCTGGTGCATGTGAAGCACTTGGAGGATCACACAACGCATAGTTAAAAACATATAACAAGAATACAAGAATCAACAAATCAAAAATGTTAATAAATGATAACAACAATAATACACAACATATGAACACAAACTTAATAACAGCATAAATGATAATAAACCATGATATCATAATATACATTCATTACATATTTTCGGGGGACACTTCCCTCAAACTTCACACTTTCTCCATGGCAGGAGACCCTGCTGGATCAGCCCGCAATTCGAAGTCCCCAAAGTGTGATGCTTCCACACTTGCATTAGACATCTTTGTGTTGTTTTCCGTTTCTACTTGTTATATACATATGGAGATGTATGTATGTATATATATAATATGTATATATGTATGTACGTATATATATATGTGTATATATATATGTAAATATATATTACTCTCTCGAAAATGGACACATCATGAAACATCCCAGAATATCTGAACACCCTTGCTGTTTGATTCGTAGTCTTAGGATTGTCTTCAATGGTAAAGAGGGTGAACTATTACCATGGTATACCCCATGGCCACCAATACCCTGCAAACAATTGACTGTTCATCTGGTTGCTAGTAACTACAGTATAGATGATATATATATATACCCTCCAGTCATCAAAGGTGGCTGGAAAAACCCCAAACTAAATGGAGGTTTCAAATTCTCGGAACATCATCGAACTAAATGGTGGATGTTCAAGCCACGTCTGGAGGATCCCGTTGTCCCGGACCGATGTCCAGTGGCTAAATGGATTCTCCACCCCTTCCAGCGCATCCACGAACTCCTAGAGGGAAACGTTCGCAAAACGCTCAGTCAGTTGATGATGTTCAACCAGGATTGACAACAAATTCACCTTGCAACACCCAGAAATTACACGAATGGTCACCGAAAAATGTGGTTTCATCCCCCACCACATCAAACTGAGCGATTTCTGGGTGTCAAACTGAGCGCACAAGGAGATCAACCATGGAAAAAATACCTCTATCCCACTGCATTATACTGGCTGGTTGATAGGTATCCCTATGATTGATTTTAGGAATCCCTGACAAACCAGGTGCTATGACTTATGATTCAATCACCACTTGTCACTAGGATATGACTTATGATCCCCTATTTGACAGAAAAAAACAACATGGGTAAGTTAAATGGCTCAAGTTGCTTTCATTCTCTCTCACTCCCACCAAAAAACTCCGAACATTTCAGATATTTCAGAGCTTTCTCTCCAGATAAAACCAACCAACCACTTTTTGGAACCCTGTAAAACAACCCGTTTTCACGGCTTAGATCTCCTTGGTGTAGACGGAAACACAATCCTCCACACGAAACCTGGCAGACATTGCCGATCATTGTGGGATGGTCTCATTGATGTTGATGACTTAATGGTATATCACTTACGTATATAATAATATATAATGTGTTAGTCATATTCCAATGTTTGATAGCTATATTCCCATCGTTGTTATTCTCATTCATATTCCCACTAGTTTTATTTTTATTCCCACTTATATTCCCATTTTTATTATATTAGTATATACTAGTTATATTTCCATTTAATCGTTGTTGGTTGAACAACTACATCATTTACATTTATACTTAGTTCAAATCATATTCAGGTGTTGCTCCCATTTATACAATATATATATATATTGCCATTTGGAGGTTTCTTCAAATGGGGGTACCCCCAAATCATCCATTTTATTTTGAGATGTTCCATGAAATAAACCATCGAGCTATTGGGGTACCTCCATTTTAGGAAACCGTCATATAGATATTCACCATTGTTCCCACCATTATTATTCACACCATTGTATTATAGATTTACCAGTATTAATCATTGTATCCAGTGATGATCCAGTGATTAATCATCATTGTATAACCCATTCTATATAATAATTAATGAAGATCATTCTTACTGTATCCAGTGATTAATCATCATTAACCATTCACCTTTCGACCTTTCTCAACGGGGCCTGGCTGTGAGCGTCGTTTCTCTTCCGCCCCGCTGCGCAGTGCGCAGCTGCCGAAAGGGATCAAAGGGCTTACCCCGCTCCGAGAAGGCGGTCCTTGGGCAGTCCCAGGGGGATGTGGCCCTGGGTATTTGAAATTGCTTATGATCCATATACATATATAACCACTATAATCTATTATAATCCCATATATAAGTGGGGATATTCGACATATAATTGGGTGATATTGGAGCTATAAAATGGTAAATACTAAGTGGGATGCACCCCGGCTGCCCCATGGGTGAAAATGAAAGACCTGAGGGACCACAGATTGACCTGTCTATTTTTTTTGGTATTAGCCATCCAAGTATTGTGGGACCCAATTTTGACCTGTAAGTATGTGGCTTTGTTCCTGCAAGTTGAATTCGGAAGATCGGGATTCATCATGGGAATATCACCACTTTTGATCAACAAAATCATCCATAGATGGATGGAAATACAGAAACCATTTGAAATTTGGGATTTTCCCATGGATTTTTAAGAGCCGCTTTAGATGACCCATTCCCAGGCCGCAAACTCAACTGGAGATGCTCCATGGTGGCCTTTATATAGATCTTCCTGCTGCGGACCATCCATTTGAGAATAATCGGGTTGCCAATCTTCGGAAACACCACCAGGTCCCAAACTATAGACAGCAGTGATATCGTGATATCCTCTCCCAAACTAGATCCTACTTGGAAGTCCAGTTCCAGTTCTAAGTGTGTATATATATATATATATCCACAGCAGTTATAGGGGTTACATCCCAACTTGTGGGGGTTTATCCATGGTCATACCCTCAACTGCACCCATCTGCACGTATGTCTTACCACCGTCCGGGCCAGCGTCAAGTACAAGGTGAACGGATTCCCAAAACTTGCTGCGGATTCGCTCAAGACTTGCACGGTTTCCTGGCAAAGTTTGCTTGGATATGCATTCCAGGTCTTCGCATGGACTGCTTGGATATCCCCATTTTGAGAAACAGAAATACATACAGTATGTATATATTATATATTATATATTATATTTTATATATAATAAATAGTTTATATTATATTATATATTACATTTTATATATTATATATTATTTATATAATATATATTTTATATTATATATTGCGAATCGGGGATTGCCTTCCCGATTATATTCCAGTAATTGATGTTGATGTTTGTTGTTCCAGTAATGACTTCACAAAGACGACAGCTTCCGCATGGCGTTCCTTTTCTCTGTTGCTGCAGTGGGTCTTGAGCCAAAAGGGCGATTGTCATACCCTTTGGCTGTGGGTCTTAGAGTGATGAATTATGTGATATTGTACTTTGGTCCGTAGCTTACACTCTATTCGCACCCCCCACGCATAGCCAACTTTGTTGGCTACGCGCAAAGGAGTGTCCCTCGAATTGATCCACTATATTTGCAGCTATTCATTTGTTGAATTATGGAGAGCTAAAGTCCGTTTCAGAACTTCATATCTACATGGCGGCTTGCTACTATCTCTACCAAAAGATTAGGGTTCTGTTCACGTGCATGTAGACACGACGTAGTCGGTGTGTAGCATTGAGGTTCATCCGATGTGGCGTAGCCAGCATGGAATCTCACTCAAGCATGTGAATTAAAGAAATCAAAACACAAAGTTGACTATGGAACTAGAAGTTTACCTTCCCGTCCCTTCGTCGGTTGAGACGTAGACCGCTGTAGAAACTCAGCGTTTCATGCAATGATGTTCAAAAAAAATGTGTGGTTCTAAATTAGTCGGCTCAGAGTCCTCTCAGAAATCATTCAAAATGAAGTAGAGGTAAATCTCGAGCAATGATTGCATCCTCGCATCGCCAGGTTCAATCAGGACCTATGCAGAGGTCAGATCGCTTAATCATCTATATCCCCATCCATAGTATCCCTGTTGGTTCCAGTCTCCGCCACGGTGTGAATAAGATTTTCCACCTTTTCCTTGGTCTTTTCCACCCTTCTTTGGCGGGGTCACTGGAGCTTGTTTTGGCGGAGGAGCGGTTTCAACTGTTCTCCATGTCGCTGACGATGATGCTTTCGCTTTCGACACTCTTCCCAGTGCTGGTGCAGCTTTCGGGGCTGCTTTCGATTTGCCAGCGGCTGGATTGGCACGTTCACGATCAGCAGGAGTCGGGGTATCAGCAATCGCAAGTATGTGAGCTTCAGACAAGTGGATGCCCCACCTTGGTCGTTGATCTTCCCGTTGCTTGATGTGATTGTAGTCATCGATCGCATCATATAGCTTTTGGAGTAGAGGTCGCGGCAATTGTCGGCCATTCTGAAGGATCAGGTGTAAAAGTGATATTCTTCGAAGTGGTGGACGAAGAGCACACACAATGTCAACTGGATTCAGTGTGATTGTGTCTTGAAAGTCAACGTTCCTGAAGAAATAAACAGCATTTACCCTATATGCACCTGCAATGATTCTTCTGACCATGACGTCTTGTCGGTCAAGGGCGTCGCGGGCCGCTGTGGTCTTTCTCATCTCATCCATTGTGGTGTCACGTTTCGACAGCTTCTCCATCTCCTCATCAAAGAATATGTTTTGCAAGTCATCATACGTGTAGCCACATTCAAGGGTATATATGAGAAGTCTTTTGAGTACCACTGCCCCATAGTATGCATTGACGAATCCCTCTTCTCCGATGTCGTCCTTTTGATTTGGTCGGCCGATCTCTTTGTAGAGCTCTTTCATCTGTTGTGCAGTTGGTTCAATGAGTTCACCATTTTCATCCTCGCCCAGGTAAGGTGTTCTTGAGTCCAGGTCCATCCTGAATTTCTGGTTCTGTTGAAAATGTTTCCATGCCGTCTCGATGTCTCCACAGAAGTTCCGTTGGAATAGTCTGTAGATCCTGACGATATGTAATCCAATCTGCAACAGGAGGATCTTGATGAATTCTGGCTGAGCATCTCCAATTGTGCAAGGTTCGATCGGCAGGACCTTTGATCCAAACTCAATCCGCTGCATCCACTTGGGGTACTCAATCACTGCATCACGAGCTTCTCCAGCCTCGTACTCTTCAATGTTGATTTCATCGACCGCTATCTCTTCATCATCGTTCTCATCGGTCGGTTTTCCTTCTTGATTGAGAAATTTGTCGACCTCATCTTGTTCTCTGAAGTCTCTTTTCTCATCATTGATGTCGCCCTTCTTCGAGGCTTGATCATCATCTCCTTCTTCTGGTTGAGTTTCTTGTTCTGGACTCTTCATGGTGACATCATCATCATCTGGCATCACCTCGTCGTCATCATCATCACCTGTCAAATCGATCTTCACCTCCTCCCATGCTTTCTTGACATGGTCTTTGAGATCTTCTTCTCGATGATGCGATTCGGCACTTGGTACTGTAGCCACGGTGATCTTGATTCGTTTCCTCCATCCATGACTCACCAAAAATCCTTTGCACATCACACAAATCGATAATGGCGCAGGGGTCTCCATCAGACATGCGGGGCATAGTCGATGGTCCTCTTTGCTAGGGTGATGAGTGACTGCCAATAATGAAATTGCATCATTCCAATCCGGATGTCCAGGGAACAATCTGTGAGTATGACTGAAGTGACCGGTCCTGATATCGACAAGTTTTCGAAGTTCGTCTAGATCGGGTGATGATTCTTCAGGCACAATGTTTCCAATGAGCTTGTCAAATCGTTCAATGGTGGCCACCCTCTTTGCGCCTTGCACAGAAAGAACAAGTTGATCTCTTCCCTTCGTGATCATGAGACGGTAGTAGTCCTTTTCTCTCCAGTCGTAATACCAAACTGCATCGAATGATTCGAATGGAATTGTTTCTTGGACCAAAATGTGTCCGTCTGCTGATAATCGAGGGGAGAACTTGGCGATGGAATCGTACGTGATGTAGATGTAGACAAGATCAGTTTGATCAATCTTCCTGAATCTCAGCACCATTTGACTTCTCACATCCCACGGCGCGAATGGCACGAAGAACGTATTGATGCGGTCGCCTCCTCCTCCTGGACGTAGTCCTTCTCTGAAGATTTGAGCGATGTTGTCAAATGTGGTGCAATGAAATCCTCCTCCAAGAGTGTATCCTACTCCAGGGTTCATCTGATATGAAGTCTTCTTGTCTTCAATGTGCACACCGCCTTGAACTCTTGAATGCGCCATAGGGGCACGGATTGCCACCGGCCAAAGCCAAATCTCTCGATCTGCTGTGCCGATCTCCAACCTCAGTGTTTGTCGATCAAGTCTAGAGGTCAATCCATCATTGAAGTTGTTCATGATGTGTTCCAACTCACCTTTCGTGACCTTGAGTCCTAGCACTTGTGCTCGGATTCTCTTCGTTTGCTTGTACTCAGTGAAGATCACTCTCTGGAAGTTGTTCCACCTCTCAACAAGTATCGGGTAGTTGACGTAGGTCGTTCCAGCCAAAGTATGTTGGTCTTTCCAAATGGCATCGTACTTCAAGATCGACTCAACATTGACCCATCCTGCCTCGTCGCATGGTAGTCCACGGTGATTTCGACTGTCTCTGACGCAACCCACGGAGTGGCGTAGCGCTGCATTGAATCTTTTTGATAATTCGACCATCCATGGCGGATTTTCCCACTTGTTGCCCATCCACTCATTCTCGCCATGTCGATGCACTTTACACCAGCCCATTCCAAGATATTCTTCTCCATTAATGCGAGCAAGTTGAGGTGTACCAATGTTGTGGCCATGTGTAAATGGTTGGATGTACTTGAAGTTCCAGTTGTCTCCACGTTGTTTTCTTTCTTCAATAAGCCATTTTACATAAGCATCATGATCAAGGGGGTTCCAAGCGTTCAGCTCTTCAATGGTCGGCAAAACAGGCGGGGATTCCTCAGCCGCACGCTCAATCAGCAAGTCAAGCTCATGACGATTCTTCACACCTCGGCTAATTGGGTTGACTTCGACACCATTCACTAAGTATTGTCCTCCTTCTTCACGATCACCAATGTCGTACATAAAGGCTGACTGACTGTAGAAGCACTTGGTCACTTCCTCTTTCTCAGTGAATCTGGTTCTTCCCCAACGCTTTCCTCGTGGCATGACGTTCTTTGGGAGCTTGTCTTTTCTGCCTCTGGTTGCAGCTTTGGATCTTTCGGATGATGATGGGGATTTGGACTTCTGATCCATGATCAACCTCATGCGCCATATGGTGTCCTTCATGTTCTCATCATCTGGTGTAGTACATTCGTCAATGCCATGCCTTCCACCACAAATGAAACAATATTGAACATCCAATGCATCTGAAATCAGCTTCTCAAAACGATCACGGATGTCACGCACCTCGGTTCGGCGCTTCTTCGCTTCTGAAGGTTGTCCCCCCATGCCATCTTCCTCCTCCTCAATCTCGATGTCACCAGCTCCGGCATCGGTTTCTCCTGAAGTTTGTTCTGCTCGAGGGCCCCGCGCCGTAGGCGTCGTGGTCTCCTCATCAGGTTCATCAACTTCATCCACCTCTTCATCGCTTGATGAGACCTCAATCATTTCAGGGTGGTCATCGTAGTTGGCTTCTGGGAGCACCGGCATTCTGGTGATCTTCTTCTGCATGAGTAGGTCAAAAATTCCTGCTTCTTTCAAGATTGTAATCACCATGTCATTCTCGACCGGCGGGATGTATGCTTTCCTGGATCGGTTTCGCTTTGTGTTGATGGTGTCGGTAGGTCGACATGAACTGCTGAATAGCCAAAACGACTCTTCCAGTCCTGCGAGGCAACTGTCAAGGTTTGCCCCCCATCCAGCGAACATAGTAGGGAATTGAATACCCAGATCAAGCATTCCAAGCCAGAATTCGAAAATGTCGCCGACATACTCAGCTGTTGCAGTTGGATTGATCATTGATTCGATCTCCTCCTTGGTCAGCACGGTCTTCATGTAGTCATGATAAGCGACGTTTCCACCATCCCAAAGCAGTCTGTAAAACCATCGCATTCGGTGCATTCCGCCTCCGCAATCCTCTGTCCGAGTTTCGCGTTGTACAGTGAACTGGGGTAACAGGTCTCGTCTGCATTTCCCTTTCACCATGTATGCAGGCATTCGGATGGCACCTCGATGTGATACCTGCTTGAGCACATCGCTTGTAGTCCTGTATCCTGAAAGCATTGCAAGTGTCGCAGTGACCAGGAATCCACGGAGGTCCTTCTCGGCTTCCATCTCTCTCCAGTCAACGCACTCATTGTAGATGTTGAGCAATCTTGCAGCTACTCTTGCATCCTGTGAAAATTCATCCATCCCAATGTCATCAGTACCGTAGATCGCCGCTCTTGTCCAGTTGCTTGCGCAATTCAGGCATCTTGTGCGGTTCTCAGTGCAGGTATTCAATCTCGAATCATTCTTGTGAAATCCTTTGCACACATCGCACATCAATTCGGAATCTTCGGTTACTTCGACCCAATGCTCATCCACATCTGTCAGGGGCTCCGGGGTGAATACTCCTCGTCGGATGTCTGACCATGCTCTCCTCTGGACCGCATCCTTCATGTGTTTCATTCCTCCAATGATGTTTGCTGATCCAGCTTGAGCATCTGTGACTTCTCCAGCACGGATGCTGGGAATGACTCGCGGATGTTCTGTGCATCGTTTGATGGTTTCAATGTCAAATCCGGTGTTCTTCACATGGACACATTCTTCATTCAGGTCATGGACTGTATCATGATCCATTGCACAATGTAAGAAGACTTTCTGTCGCATCAATGACTTTTCAAGCATAGCCCAAATGACTTCCTTGCCTTCACCTTCTTTCCAATAAAAAGGTTCACGTCCACAAGCATATATCTGTTTCCAGAATCTTTCATTGGTGGAGTGAATAATGCCCTTTTCCTTCAAGATTCTTGCAAGCTCCTCGGCCATGGATACAATTGAAGATTGTGACCCAAGAAACCGGGCATCTCTCAGAATGTTGACGAAAATTGGAAGATGAGCTGCTTGGCTGATCTCAGTGATGATCTCCGCCAATTTGGTGACGAAGTCTGCATTTGGCATCAGTATGCGAGTCTGTCCTCTGAAAAGTGCTGCAAAAGAGATCCACTTAGAGGCTCCAACGTTGCACAAAGGACAACAGATCCAACAGGAGACATATACCGTTGTCGTGAGGATCGGACGATGTCGTGAGGAGATCCCGAGAAGATAGGGATAGATGCATAGAAGTGAAAAAAAGAAAAGCTTCTTTAGACTTTGAGACATTTAGGGTTTATAACGACACCGTTTAGGGTTTATAACGACACCGCCGACATTTTAGGGTTTACAACGACACCGTTTAGGGTTTAAAACGACACCGTCGACATTTTAGGGTTTACAACGACACCGTTGTTTACAACGACACCGTAGGGTTTATAACGACACCGTCGACATTTTAGGGTTTACAACGACACCGTTTAGGGTTTATAACGGCACCGCCGACATTTTAGGGTTTATAACGACACCGTTGTTTACAACGACACCGTAGGGTTTATAACGACACCGTCGACATTTTAGGGTTTACAACGACACCGTTTAGGGTTTATAACGACAGCGCCGACATTTTAGGGTTTATAACGACAGCGCCCAAACAAGCCACATATACGACGCATCTACAACACCGTTCAAGCTATGCGCGACAAGTTTCGGCTGACTTCCGAATCAGTCTAGAACTCTTGGAAATTTTCCAAAGACTTCATCGCGGTAGAGGAAAAAGTGCCATGATTGTCATATGCACCAAAGATGCAATAAAGTCAAGCAAGCACTGCATAGTTGATCTACTTGAGCCAGCTAAAACAATACTACTACACCTTTTCCCTCGTAGGTGTGGACGCCGGTGGGAACAAAACATACATACATACATACATACATACATACATACATACATACATAAATACATACATACATATATATATATATATATTTATGTGTGTATATGTACTTACAGATATAGATAGATAGATAGATAGATAGATAGATAGATAGATAGATAGATAGGTAGGTAGGTAGGTAGATAGATAGATCAATAGATAGAAAGATAGAAAGATAGAAAGATAGAAAGATAGAAAGATAGAAAGACAGGAAGATAGAAAGATAGAAAGATAGAAAGATAGAAAGACAGGAAGATAGAAAGATAGGAAGATAGAAAGATAGAAAGATAGGAAGACAGAACGATAGAAAGATAGAAAGATAGCAAGATAGAAAGATAGAAAGATAGAAATATAGGAAGATAGAAAGATAGAAAGATAGAAAGGTAGAAAGATAGAAAGATAGAAGGATAGAATAGGATAGAATAGGATAGGAAAGGATAGGATAGGACAGATAGATAGATACATAGATGGATGGATGGATAGATAGATAGATAGATCGATAAATATATGTATATGTTTGTATTTACATATGTATGTGCGCAAATATAAATATATCTGTGTGTATGACATTTACTCATATGCATTGTTTTTCTTTGGTGGTCGTACGCAGTTGTGCTAAAAAACATATTGAGACACACCATTATTTTGATTTTTTGGTTGGTCACTTTCCCAAATCAATGTTGATCATTGGACCATGCAAATGTTTTGGTCTGACACAAAAGTCCCACATGCAGGGTTTCACTTCAAACCCAAATTTTAAAAAACAAGTTCCATCCAAATTAACTAACACCACTTGAAAATCATTGGTGATTGGTATGGAATCTACCCGTTTTGGGTTCCCACGCTGGTGGTGTTTAATGATGCAAGGACATGATTTTTTGAATCTAACTGATTTCGGGCCTTCCGACCTGTTTGGCTGCATGTTAGCCCGGGATGCAATGGCACTGTGGATTTGTCAATTCATATAGAAGATAAAGTTGCTTACACCTAGTTGGGGTTCAAACCCACCCAAAAAAAAACCACAACATCCACACCCAAACTAATAACAAAGTCAGCACACAACAGATCCCGAGACCGTTCCAACGCTGGCTGCTGGCCATGGTTGGTGAAGCTGGTTTGCTGTTTTTCTTCGGTGGCCTGTCTTCAGCTCCGTGGCTGCAATACAACCCTGCAGCAGTCCGTATGGACAACCCTGCGGTGTCAGTTCTTTCCATCCAAAAGGTGCCCATAGTGAAATTCATAGAAAACATGTTTCAAAGGGTATTGCCCAACACTTGGATTGAAATCCTTTTCCTTTGGGAGAACTGCCACAAATGGCCTTAAGCCAATTTGGCCAAATAGCCACTGAGGGCAACGAGGTACCTCTCTATTGCTCTTTTCTGAACTGTACTGCCGTGGCAACGGCAAGCAATCCTTTTAATGGATCCCAAAAATTTTTCATCGGACCAAACGTGATGAATTCTAGGGTTAACCCTTGTTTTCACCACATCCCTGGCAATGTGCCAAACGTAATGGTGTTTTGGCCTCATTTTAAAGGCTTTGATTTGCTGACCCCAACACCACGATGCCAAGAACTCAGTTGATCGAAGATGGAGGTGCAACATCCTTGAGATTTCCTAGGCCGTCAATGCAATAGCGGGGACCATTTGCCAAAGAGACTATTCTGAACTCACCCTACAGCCCAAACGGGTATGTACAGATTGTTCATTTATATGTGTTTATTTTTGCATATATAGTTAACTCCAAATGTTGCACATGTATACATGTATTGTATTGTATTGTATTGCATTGCATTGTATTTGTATTGTATTTGTATTGTATTGTACTGTATTGTATTGTATTGTACTGTATTTGTATTGTATTGTTTTGTGTTTTATTGTATTGTATTTGTAATGTGCTGTACTGTACTGTACTGTTCTGTATGGTACTATACCGTACTGTATGTATGTATGTATGTATGCATGCATGCATGTATGTATGCATGTATGGGCGCATGCATGGGGATGGCAGTATAGGCGTTTTTCTACGTTAAATGCTTTGTCCGTAGGGGATCGTTGATAGAGATCGTCTTCAACATCAGTAAATAGATCTTTAACGCCAGTACATGGATTCCATCAACTTCATGGGAAATTTTGGAGTCCCCTCCCTGGAAATCTGAAACTTTCAAAGATCTTTGATACATAAATGACATACAAAACAAGGGGCGCTTGCCTCCTCCGGGCTCAAAACCAAGCCGGCATTGTCCATCAGTTCTTGCGCTTTGGCCAAGGCGTGGCTGCACACTTGCAGGAGTTGCAAGACACGATCGTCCTTGGAGACTTGACATGGCCGTTGGGCAGGAGGTAAAAGCAGTATGGGGGCCATTGCCTATGCCAGGATAAAAATTCTTGCTATACAGATCATATAATGATATTCAAAATCAAGATTCTGACTTTTTTGTAAGCTGTTGCACTTTGTAAGCGACCCACCACACCATCACTCGAATGTGAGCAGCTTTGAACCGGGAACCAAGTTCACAGTAGTCATCAGACCCGAAGGAACCACAGTTGGTTACGCTCAAGACTCTGCGGGGCAAGTAGATCCTTAAATTGTTCGCTCATGCGATCCCTGTCCGAAGGAGAAAACTTGACAAGTAGACCACTGTTGATTCATGCAGTCCCTTTCAAAGTTTTGTGGGTTAAACATGTTTGGCAACTAAAATCCAAAAAAATCTTTAAATTGCTACAAGGCGCTTCTGCTCTGTGCAATCCTGCTTCATTTCGATGCTAACTCGTTTGAGGAACATTTCATCAGACTCCCCTGCGTCATAGTGATAGCCATAAAGCTTTAGGATCTTGAGGCAAGACGGAATATGGTTTTTGGCTATGCCCAAGTAAACCAGATGCATCATGTCAAAAGAAGCAGTTTCAATCTGAAATCCTGGGACCGCACACCACGGCGACGGTTGCCTTGCTGTGCGCAAGTACTCGTCATGATCCTTGCAGGTTGCTGCATAAGGGGCATCTTTGGCAGTGTTTTTGTAGGTCATCGGATGTGGGGTTGAATCCATTGGTTGTATGGCCAGGCACCGGTCACAACACTTTTTGCAGCGGTAATAGTTGTCCAATCTGTGACACTGCCATCGGGCTTTCAAGTCGGCCTTGAAAGTCATGTACAGCAACCTTCAGCCGGCTGAGGGTGCCAATGACCAATTTGGTTTGGGGCTGAATGAATCCCAACCTAATACAGACAAATGATATGTAAAAAGTCAAAAATGTTTCTTTTCAAGAAGCTTGAAACCACCTGCAATCTGTTTCCCGCAAAGGGTGGACCTGTAGGTGTTGGCCTCAAAAGATTCACCATAGAAACCACGAGTGGGATATATTCCCCGGGCTGCACAGCAAAGGCTCCATGCCACCACATCCGCCAAAACCTGGTTGACTTCTTGTCGTACCTCATGCTCGCGTGGGCATTTTTTGAAATTACTTGCATTATTGCATGCAGAGACTGATAAGCATTGCAATCTTAAACAGAATCAAACCCAAATGAAACCATACACACACATGCACTGCCTTGAACTTTGAACTGTAATCTTCCTTGGCTAGCCCTGGGGATGTTAATGGTGGCTCGCTCCCTGAAGTTGAAAATTCAAATCACACATATCTTCGAGGGTTTGATCATGTAAAAAGAACGCTTTTCCATCAAGAGCCAAAGATCGTCATCATCACTCATGTGGGCTTCAGCAACCAAGGAAATGGGGTACCGGCTCATTAAATTGTCATTCCCAGAACCTGTTTGGAAGGCAGAAGTCCAGCTCATGACAAAATACTCAGAATTCCTATGAAATTCAGCACCATCCCCATGGATTGCAAACGGGATGGTCTGTTTCAACTCCTCCTCAGTCAAACCATGGAGCACTTGGTGGTACTTGTAGTCCGGCAATGTTCGGAGATGTTTCCAAAAACTGGCTATGGACTCACCGCCATGGTCCCCACACATCATCGAGCGAAACTGGCAGGGTCTACTCTGATGATGGGTTTATACTTATTCGACCTATATATTTGCAGGTGTTTTCATATGGCGGATAGCCAGATACCCCATACTGATGGTAAATTAATTATACACATGAACATAACACTTAAAACATTGCATTCTGGAATCATATTTTTGAAACACACCAACTCTGTCGTGTTGTATATGTTTCTGATGGGACCCCCTCTGGTCTACTTTTATGGTTGTTTTTTCCAAGCGCTTAGAAATTAAAACTATACGCATTATAGCTGCGTTGTGTTCATGTATAGCAACCTTCAAATAATAGAACCGTGTTTCTATAGAATGGTGTAAACACAAAATTTATGTCATATGTCTGGGCTTCTAACTTTTCTATCTTTGGGGGGTTACTATATGTGCCCAAAACAGGATTTGAATGAAACACACGTGAACAAGATCTTGGATCAATTTGGCACTCTGGTCATACATACCTGCCTTGTGTTTTGAAACGCTGTGCAAAGCCCCAAAGACTTCATGAGGGAGAAGCACGCTTGCCTCAACAACCCGAGGATCTTCGTCTTGCTCTACCTGGGCGGCGCCGATTCGTGTTGAGAATCTCGGTGGTCGTTGAATTGGGCATGGAAAATGGGAAACTAGATTCAGAAAAAATGACTTGTTTATCTGAGATACTTGCAACCTCAACTTGATGTTGTATGGCTGCAGCTGCAACCCATTTGCCCCCCGCAGCAAGCGCTGGAAATCCCTTTCGGTGTTTTGATTGTGCTTTCCATGGGAACCACAAGCAGCCAGTTGTCGAACCCCCTGGTGAATTTTATTGGAGGATGAGTCTGCTTCCACAGCCCTTGCAATTTCAGCAGCAGTTTCCACATGAGCTCCACCCCGACCAACCAGGTCTAACAGGGTGTCCAACAATAAACTCTTTCCTGATGCAATGGGCTCCCGCTTGCACCTCTTAACATTGTATCCATTTCCTGGCAAAACGGTTTGGCAGATGAACTACCATACTTGTTCTATGGCAGGGCTGAAATATGATACATCCCTTTGTCAAATTGCTCGTGGAAGTAAACCAGTTTCTCAAACAGTGATACTGCAGCAGTACTGGAAGTGAATGGTGATAATCTAACAAAACAATTGAAAGGCGATCTAGACAGAAAAGGGAATCACATGTTCTCACATAATGAAGCCTGATTGATTGAGCACCTTTTTTTCGGCAGGAAGCTTTGTCACAATCTTGAACTCCCAAACGCATGCTGCTTCAAGCATGGCTAAACCCAAAGATTTTTGTTCAAGAAAAGTCTCACATCTAAGTTGCCGCTTTGGCCTTAGCTTTGCCTTTGGCCTTCGCCTTTTTGTCATTCAAGCCCTTCAAAATCCCAGATGCCGATGCCTCAGGGCGCAATCCACTAACAGCAAGTGTAACTTAATTTGATTATTCTCATTTAAAGTAAACATCAGTAAGAGTTGCTGGGTCCCATCAGCACATACCTTTTGAAAATGCGTGATGTTTTCAACACATGGGAAAAGGAACCGAAACATTGCTTTCCCTAGAAACCTCTTTGTTGTAAAAAAAACCGGCCTCCGCTTTCTCATACCACTTCTGATTGAGTTGGATTTTCCCGATGGTGTGGGACACTTTTTTTTCATCAGGGGGGTCCAAGCTCAAGTGGTTCTTCAGCTCAGTGTAGAGGTTCTCCATAAAAGTCCCATGCTTGAGTAACTGGGATGCTAGCTCATCTGCAAACTGCATTCCCTTGAGCTGAATGCTCTTCTGACGCGCCTTGGTCGCCTCATCGAGGACTGGTTGCAAAAGCTCCTTGCCTTGCCTGGGCGAAGCCGGCTGATGCTGCTGAGATCAGAAACTTGGAGGTTGAAAGATGCTTGGTGACCGGAAAGGTTTGTGGGAAAGGACACTGAAGACTTATATTGTATCAAATGACTTATACTGGGAAACACATGTTATTGAATGTTTGGAAGTAAATGGAGTTTTGGAAACCCTGATGATTGGAGTTTTAGAAATCTGAATGGATTTTGGGGTGATAAGTTGGAAAATGGCAATACTTGTGAATACAAGAAGCTATATACAATATGTATATATACAGGTACTATATTGTATGATGATTTAGTGCACATCTAAAATAATATATATATATATTATTATTATGATTATTATTATTATATATATATTTATATATACAAATATAATGTGTATATACATATATTAAACGAATCATATTTATATATTATACATATTACTATTTTGATTTCAGAATAGATCATATACTATATAAAAATATTTGATATATTTTACATATTATATATTAAATATGATACATTTTAAATATTGAATATATTAACTATACTAACATACTAAATCTACTATATTTCAGTATTATATATATACCGGTGTATCTCATAGAAAGAAGAAAAAACTTGTATGTGTATGTATGTATATGCTTCTGGTGGTTTTGTCCTCAAGATAACCCATTGCCATAAACATATCAAAACCCCATTTGCACCCCGCCAGGATGAAGTGGAAATCCATTTCGCTCATTGCTAAACACTAACAGAACACATGAATATATCTAAAATAACTGCACACCCAACATGAAGTGGACCCCATTTCACGGGTTGCCAGAAACAAGAGAAGAATGTCAGGGAATGTTTTTTTTGGGGGACTCAAGAAATTGTAATGTTTTTTTGAGGCCCTGGCTCATGGACGGTCTTCGGAGTAATCTTTTCTGCCTCACCTCCCTTGGGCTTTGGAATCTTTTTCGGTTTTGGAACTGCCTTGGACTCGTCACCCAAGGCAGAAGCAATTGCTCTTTGACCACCTTCAGACGCGGCCTTGATATGCGGCAGGGCGCCGCTGGCAAGGACTCCACCCTCGTCAGCTGTCAGGGCGTTGAACAAGGTTTCATCAAGCTTTTTGGTGGCTCTGGCCTTCACAGAATCAGAAACCAAGTCATCCTGTCGGACTAGGCGACCTTTGGGCATGTAGATCCAATTCTCCTGGATGGCAAGTCACATTGAGGGGCAATTCGGGAAAACACTTGAAGTTTGAGATTTTAGATGCTTGGTTTTGGGATTGAACAAAGTGAAAGCTGTTGAACAAACATGTGTAAAATACCCGCTTTCAGAACCTCTCTCCTCCGGGTCTTCTGGGAAATCAAGATCCTTGTAGTACAGTCCAGCTTCAGTCCTTTTCTTGATGAGCTCGTCGAACTTGCTTGTCTCCATCTTTTCTCTCAGCTCTTTAGCCTGAACGGCGCACCATTCAGACCTGGACAAGTTGGTGCTCTCAGATCGTCTTTCTACCTCACATTGGACCCGGTCCCAGTCTTCCTGGAAGTCCAGCCACAGCCCGAACAAATCGGTTTTTTTCTTTCTCAGCATGGTCTGCAGAGCAGCCGGAAACTGACCCCCCTTGGTCTGTCGGTCAAACCTGTCCCACTCTCTTTTGTTGGTTTTGCCTCAGCCGGGCATCGGTGATAAGGAACAAAAGCAACATGATTTCACAGCAATGGCGCTGACAGATGCTTTACATATACATATATATATATATGTGTGTGTGTGTGCAAGATTCACACATATTTGCATATCTGTATAGAATATGCGTTCTTGGCTTGTAGACATTTGTCTATATATATATACACATATCCAAAGATACATTGGGTTTACATTTGCCTTTCAACGGACGGTAGTTTTGATGCAGTGTCGCAACAAGAAACATGGCAAAGTGGAATGTGTTTCCTACACTTTTGAATTTCGGGGCCACACCCATTTTCACATCAGTACAAGTTGCTGTTTCGGGTCGTGCTTGCAATTGCTGCTTTCAAAGTTCCATCCTCTGCACCTCCTTCATCTTTGTCTGGGTTCGTTGCTTCCGATTCTTCCCCTGACTTTGCTTGGCGTGTTCCCTCTAACTCATCACTGCTTGGATCGGTGGCAGCTTCATCACCTGGATCACTTTCATCTGATGAGTCACCCGTTGGGCTTGGCAAATCTGGTTGGTCAGCCGCATCTTCTTCACCATCCTGCTCCTCTTCATCATCCTGCTCCTCTTCATCATCTTGCTCCTCTTCATCATCCTGCTCCTCGTCTTTGTCTTCATCATCGTTCTCTTCATGGTCTTCATCTTGTTCTACTTCTTCCTCTGCTTCCTCCTCTTCTTCATCTTCGGCTTCTTCAGCCTCGTCTCCTTCCTGCTCCTGTTCCTTCTCCTTTGCAGTCTCATTCTTGTCATTTTGTGCTGTGCGCAAGCCATCTAGTATGCAGGACATGGAAAGGCCAGCGCAGTCCAAGTGAGCATTGTCTTCAGCTTCCTTGACAGCATCACTAAGATCGCCCCTCAGCGTCTGGAAGTGAGCTTCAGCTCTCGCTTGGTTGCCTTTGTAGCGGGCAGAGCTGGCATCAGTCTTGATGCTGGATGTGCTGTCAGTAGGTGACTTCATGCGCAATCTTTTCTGTGGTGGTGTAGTAGGCGTAGGCGCAGGAACAGTTGCTTTCTTCAACTCAGCTTCCAACATCTTCTCTCTCTGCTTCTGCTCTTTGTTTGCCTGTGCCTTGCCTGCTTTTTCCAACTCATCTGCATTTCTTTGCGACTTGCTATCTGTATTGGTGCTCTGTGTGTTCTGGACTTCTTGCCTGCTCTTCTTCTTCTGGACCTCCTCCTTCTCTGCAGATTTCTCCTTCTTTTCCGCCTTCTCCTTCCTTTCGCATTTCTCCTTCTCATTGCTTTTCTCCTTTTTGTCTTTGTCCTTCTTTTTGTCTTTGTCCTTCTTGTCCTTCTTGTCCTTCTTGTCCTTCTTGTCCTTCTTGTCCTTCTTGTCCTTCTTGTCCTTCTTGTCCTTCTTGTCCTTCTTCTCATCGGTCTCTTTCTTTTGACATGTCTCCTTCTTTTCAACTTTCTCGGTCTTTTCAGCTGCTTTGTCCTTCTTGTCTTTCTCCGCTACCTTTGTAGACTTGGAAGTATCATCCCCAGTCTTCTCTTTCTTTTTTCCCTTCTTCTCCTTAGTCGACACCCTTTTCCTCGAAGAAGAAGCCCCAGAGGCTTGATTGGCACTATTTGCCCGTCTCAACACCTCAGACTGCAACCTTTGGACCTTGTCTTGTCCTTTGCTTGCACTCTTAGCCATGAGCTTTCCTGGATTGGTGGGACCTTTGTTGGGCTTTCTCAAAGCTGACTTACGCACCTGGGCTGTAGCAGCCTGCTTGGCATCCTTCTTTGTTTTGGCCATCCCCAACGAGGGACAGCAGGGATAAAGATCCCCAGGGAAAAACTTTCTGAGCAAAAAAGGCGAAGCGCATATATAGGTTCGGAAGCAATTCTACAGATCGCAGTAGGTCGCAACAGATCGCACTAGAATCGCTCCAGATCGCACTAGTGAATTTAACAAAAAATACAAAAAATTAATCATTTTTGCGCAAAATGGAGTGTGTGCAAACTTTTTGGTACCTCGAAGCCTTTGAAAGCCTTACAACACACCAGTTGGAATCGGGGCCCACCCCAAACACCAATCCTGGCCTCTGTTGGGAGCGCTTCTTTTAAGAACCAATCTTCCCATGTTCTCACCTGCGTGGGTCGGAACACTTAAGATGTTTGAGAGTGGGCATATCTTTATGCGGGTGGGGATATCTTATCAGATCAATATAATTCTTGGTGTTTTTGGTATATATATATATGTGTGTGTGTATATATATATCCATGATGAACTGTAGAGAGAAAAGTAGCCCAGAAATGAAGATCCGACAACATGTTGGAAATTAACATTCATGCCTCTAATCCCCGCAAAAAAAAACTTTGGTGGGCTGGCAATTGACACATGTTGTCCCTGTTTTCCCCAATTGTAAGCCTGTGGCTGAGATGAAATCTGCTAATTTTGTATGTGGGTATTCCACATCAGCTAAATTTGCATAGGGACCCTTTTATGGGCTTTACCCAAGGATCATTGCCGGGCTAAAAAGGCAAAGATAGGTTGGAGGTTCGCATGCTCCATCCAGAAGTTGCTAACTTTGTCATCCATGTCCAGCTTGAGAAAACCCTCCGCTGCATCGCGCAGGAAGCGATGTGCTGCACGACGCTTGGCCTTTAGATGAGCGGTCCTCACCCTTGCAACTGCACGGCCAAACCTTGGAAGGAGAGATGTGTTGGAATTGTTGGGCCCATTGGTTGGACCTTCCCTTATTTCTTGGGGTTCTGTATTTTTCACTCGGGGATTAAATCCAACACATAAATTCGTACAACACAAAAGTCCCTGGTGAAACCCAAGAACAACTTGGGGTAGCTTTGCGACCCCTTCAGAGCTGCTCCACCTTGGATGCGAGACTTGCCACTGGAGTCTGTGTAATGCCTCACCATGTCAGGGTTGGCAGGACGTAGAGATCTGTTAGCAAAGTTGTTAATCTCCACCACCTCTGGCTCGCCTTGGGAAAGGGAATCAAGGCTGGATAGGAAGCAATCTTGGTTATGCGCCACCCAGACACATGACAAAAATGTCCCCGAATATGCACTACTATTTTATCTCTGTTCAGAAATCACCCCAATGTTTGAATCTTTCGGGAAATTTTCAAATAACAATGTCGTGCTAAGATATCTAGAACATGGGGGCCCAAGCAAGCTGGTGGTTCTAAGACACCATCAAAATCAACATGGGGGTCAAATCTCTTGCAATCAAGATCTGGTATGAACAGACCAAGGTGCTACTGTAAATCCAAACAGGCTTCATTGAATCAGCCCCAAAATGCCCCAGGCTGCAGCAGACTCGGCTCACCGAAACTTGCAAGAGTCTCAACATGCGTTGAAACAGCACATGACCTTCTAGAAGAGAACCTTTTGGTTGCTCTAAGCACCACCAGACCTTCTTTGCCATGGCGAGTACAAGTAAGCAAACCACTCTGCCAACCATTATGTTGTGGCTCCCTGTTGCTCCCTGGCCATGGCCCATGGGGTTACTGGATGTTCGACCAGTACTTCCTCGAGACCTAAGTGGATCTCTAAAGGTCAAACACCAAAAAAATCATTTGTCAAGCACCTGATGGATCATTAGATCAAATAAAACGAAGCCTACCTAAACCAAAATTTGCATATAGCAAAGCTACAAGAAGACCCATGTACTGCACACCGGTGCAGCCCACAAGTGTGAACCGGGTCGTAGGTTCAGCACATGAAACAACATGTTGGAGAAGCCAGCATCAGTCATGATGTCCTGGTGTGCCCCGAAGCGGATGTCCATTGGAGTGGCTTCACGGGACTCCTGCACACAAACAGGCAGCACAAGGTAGACAAGAATGCAAAGTTTGTGGGATAAGACCAAAATGCGAAAACTATCTGGTGATGGGTTTCACCATGGGCATTTCTCGAAGTGAGGTCAATGAACCAAAGGTAAACAAAGGTAAACAATCACCGCAATCCACACAAACCAGGGAGGTCGTAGCTTGGGATGTTGGTGTCACGTGCAACTTCTTATTGGTTTGATACCCAAAACATGGCCTCCTAACCTGACATTTTGGTGAGGAATGCAATCCAATGTTTAGAGGCTTCAAAATGGAGGGCCCAGAAATGAGGTACCCGGGTCAACAAGAAGCTTTGGATATAGGGGTACAATTTCCAATTCTGTTTGGCTTCCACTCTTCTTGGAACACCATGAAAATGAACATTCTTTGGTGGGTCTAAATTCCTCGTGGTGCCAGTCCAAACACACACACACATTGACATAGAACTACATCTACCATTCGCTAGGATGATGGTTCTACTTTCAAATCTGTTTGGATTCCACTCTTTTTGGGTCCCAATGAAAATGTACATTTTTTGGCATTTTTTGGTGGGTCCAAATTCCTAGTGGTGCCAATTAATCCAAAGACACGCACACACACACCACACACACACACACACACGCACATTGACATAGAACTACATCTACCGTTCTTTAAGATGATGGTTCTTCTTCGAATTTTCTTTGGATTCCCTTCTTTGTGGAACCCCAAAAAATGTACAATTTTTTGGTGGTCCAAGTTTGTTTGGATGGCGGTTCGACAAAGTTTTTGGCCCCCAATAGAGATACGTAAGCCCAGTTTATTTCTTGATTGTTTACCCCTTTGGGTGTTTGGGTTGATGGTTCTAATGTTTGCTTATGGGCATCTAATTTGTGGTCCTTCCACTCACCCCTGGTAATGCTGCAATCGCCAGCAAAGAGCTCCACCGAATCACCCGGTGAGCTCCAATCAAGGGCCGGGCAGGAAAACATAGCGGTCACCAACATCACCAAGACCTGCCAATGGCATGGAATCCAAGTGTAAAACCAACACAGGTATACATTAGATTGTGGGACTATTTTTTCCTAGTTTTGACCAACGCTTGTAACTTTAGATCGCATTAGATTCTGGGATTATTTCTTCCTAGTTTAAACCAACACTCATTACATTCTGGGTTTGTTTCATCCTAGATTAAACCAACACTGGTATTAGATTATGGGATTGTTTCTTCCTAGAACCCCAGGTATTTCGGTTGGCCAACTTGTGAATCCAAGGATTTGGACAACCAGACCCATGGAGCATGGAGAGCTCGAAGGCCAGCAAGGGTGAAACTGCGCTGCTTCCCCTTCCATGTCGTAGGGCTCCTTTTCTGGCCACCACCCTGGTAGGGCATCTTCCTGTTGGCTTCTCGGGCCTTCTGAGGGATTCCCTTCTGAGAGATTCCCTTACCCATGTCAAAGCGAGGTGTTGGTGGATAAAATCCTTTGCAAAGGTCCCTTGATCCAAGATTGACTAGTGCATGCAAATGGTATTTGGTTTCTCCAAGCTGCTAGCCACCGGATTGTACATGCTGGAAAACATGCTGGTTTCTGGCTAACATGTTGTGCATATGTTTCACATGCTACAGCCCCCGGCACCTGGGTCCCTGTTTGCGCAAGGCACTGGGTATGGCACCTCCACCTTTGCACCTTCGCTTTCAATGGCCTGGCATGGATGACTCCACGCAACTGCTTCGAAAGTTCCATGGAGTTGGGGGCCAACAAGTGGTTCAAACCATGTATAGGTAATGGCGTTTTCATGATGGGTCTTTATGCCTTTGTGATATTTTGGGATGACAACTCTTTTATGATTTTTGATAAGGAAATAGATGTCTGGTCAAGGGGTCTCAAAACAAAGATTTGAGCGATGTCCCCAACAAGCCTCATGCCACAGTGTTGGGCCCAAAGGTTGTCCTGCGAGGGGTAAAGTGCTGACTACCATGACCACTACACAATTTTGGGGGGCAAAAACCTTACACTAAAAAAAAATATATATGTATGTTTGTATGTTTGTATGTATGTTTGTATGTATGTATGTATATATATATATATATGTCACAAAAACATATCAGTGTACTATTCTGTACACTCGAGGGACACTATAGGTGGGGATGCCTTTCAAATTATCAGTAGGTTTGTAAGCATACTAAGTATTGGGGTTCCACACCGAAAGCTGTGCAATTTTCCACCAGGGTTGTGCCCATGTATAATGTCAACCCCGGATTAATAAACCATGGTTTATTAATTAGGGGGGTACTCCCCAAATAGTCATAATGAAATACTTAAATGGTACCCTACCAATTAAACAGCCTAGGAGTTTATTAATCCAGGGTTGACATTACCCCATATCCACACCCTCACAGTAGGAGAATTAATGGGCCGTTGTTTTTCGCTATTCTTCTTTACAACGTTTTGTGGTTTTAGTGGCTTAGTAAAAATATTGGAGACATCAGCATTGCAGCACCCCTGCATGCGCAGTGTCCTCTTGGTTTCAAGCTGCATATGCCACCTGCCATGAGTAGCGAAGTTAAAAGGTTTTGAGGTATTTGTTGAAACCAGGAATGGAAAGTACCAATGCTGAGCTACTTGGTTGATGAAAACAATGTTGGGCTTGGAGCGACAACTATATTATCCTGGAAAAAATGATGGGTGTTGACAGTGCTGACTTAACACTTGACACTGGTACTTTCTAGCAGGGTGGCCCAAGACACATGGACCCCTCAGATAAATTGGGATTGCCAACCCAAACTGCAATACATTTCCAATCTTGTGTGCCCATTGTTGCCTCCCACAGCAAATTGGGTCCACTGAAGGGTAGAGGTCGGCTGACCTGCGCCGGGACAAGCATCTGAGGAATGGCAACTACTTGTGGCACTACGATCTGGTGGCGACATCTGGCACTGGTATTTGCACTAGCCTTTCGCTGCAGGACTTTTTCCGGTGAATCTGATGGCTCAACTACATAAACTGAAGGGCTGATTTTAAGAATCTTCCCTCAACAATCTCAGGTGGCAGCTGTAACTGGCTGAAGCACAAGATGTTCAAAAGTTCCAGTGTTTGCATTCCATTTTTCTTGGCATTCCCAATGAACAGTGACAAAATGATGGTTGCACGTTTTAGGCTGCAACTGCTCTATCCTGAGAGTTTCCCATGATGAAACCATTGCACTTCTGATTTCAAGAAGTGTTCGCAACCCCACCTACTCTAGCATATGCTGCATATACAGAGTATTTCCACCAGATAAGATCCTACGGTAAGCTATCAGACCCAGCGTGCAACCTTCTTGCACGCTGCCCAACATTTGAAAACCCCTCCATGTTTCGCCCATGTGTACTGCCCTTTGGCAGCAGCATCACCCTCACGCACTCCCCCACCAAACCGCTTCACGACAAAAGCTCGTGACTTGAGGAGAACTTCGATCGCCTCGTTTCCAGGATGAGGCAAGCAAGTCCGGGGTGTCCTGGAGTCACCATCATAGTTCCTATATTTATGTATGTTTGGGCAAATATCATAAGATTGTACTAATAGAATGCAAGTGACTGCACCATTTGATGCCTTGATGGTGTACCCATGCTTTCCGTTGTTCTTCCCCGGCTGTGGCCATGCTGATTTTGGTAACTCGCGTAGACTGTACCCTTTGAATGACGTCTCATCATCCATGTCTTCATCTCCCGGGGGTGAAGCTTTTGATTTAAGCTTTTTCGATGCCGGTTTCTTAATGTTGGTTTCTGGGGCCCCACCACCGTCCACATCTTGTTGTTCTCGAAAGCGCTTGAGTCCAGTAGCCTGGGACGGGGCAAATATTGGGCCGTGAGTTCAGTACATTCAGTTCAAAATATGTTCAGATATGATTTCAGCTAAAACTTACATAAAAAGATTCCGTTTCTTACTTAACTAGCCACAAGTTGAAGAGAAAGAAAAAATGTTTCTGAAACAGGCAAACAACTGTCTGCATCCCAATTGGAGGTGGTGTCATGTTTGAATCCAACTCCTTCTCAAGGGTTTTCAAACCAGCAGGAGGAGTTTCAAGCACTGGAGTTCTTCCACTGGGCTCACCCGTGTAGGCACCCCTTTCGTTCCCCTCATCGAAAGCATTCTTCCTCATAAGCTGGCACAAATGGCCGGCCTGGCAGTATGAGACGAAAGGAAATCAACAATTGAGTGAACAATACACAAGACATGTCTATAAAGGTGAAGTCACTGCTTTGTTTGCAAGTTGCAAAACTTCCGGAAACCATGCAGCGACACTACATATGTGGTCGTGAAATGAAGAGACATCACTAAGACTGCTAAAACCAAGCTTGAACTAACACTTTGAAGTGAAGGATGCTTCAAACTGAAACCCAATAGATAACTCAAGGCCTCAGTACTCTTGGCAGACTTCGTGATCTCTTCTGCAGCGGCCAAAGCTTCAGGGCAAGATTCGGTCAACTCCTTGGTGTCCTTTGGGCTCAAAACCTGCAACAAACATCAACACTTGGAGACCGGATTGAAACTTGACCATTTGGATAAAATTGGATTTGTTTTAAGAAAAATGGAAAGCCTGGACATGTTTTTATCTTTGTATGTAAACCCTTTTCTGATGTGCAAACAATGCACCTTGTTCCCTCGGGCTCGGTAGCGACAAGACCACGCTTCCCAGTAGTCTCTGGTCGACAACCAATTTGTTGCCTTCACCCCAAACCTGGCATAGGCCCACTCGCAATGGTCCATGTAGTCCACCAAGACCGGGCTCCTTACTTTTGGCTGGGAAAATTTTGTAGTGATAATATAATTCAAATACGGGCGCCACTGAACTGAAGAAAAGTCTCCATAAAAACAGGTTCAGCTGAACTAAAACCGATGCAACATATGTGAAACCAATTTCCTATCGTAAATACAAACTGAGGGGCTTCATGATGTCTGGGTGATTGGATCCAAAGTACTGCATGAGGGCCATGCACATCTCGACAATCTCGGAACGACGAGGCCCTGAGTTCCCAAACATGGGGGTTGTAAAAAACTCTTCATTCCATGACCCGGAAGTCTTGCGGTCAGGGGTGCTGATGCTGTGAACGCTGGAGCTGCCAGATTCAACATCAGTTTGAGCTGCTGCGGAGGGGCTGCGTGGGCTGTCCTCCATTGGGGATGGGGCTGGGTCTTCACCACGTCCGGGAAGAACCAATGTCTTTTCGCTATCAGACTCCCCATCGCATGACCCTGGCTGACTCTCCCCCATGTCCTGCGACCCCTCAACACCATTGTCACCCACATCCTGACTCTGGCTCTGGCCATCGTCATCATCATCATCACTCTGGTCATCACCCCCGACATCCTGACTATGGTCATGATTGTCATCCATGCTCTGAGTCTGGTCATCGTCGTCCACATCCTGGTCATCATGTTCATGGTCATCACTTTGTTCATTTTCATCCCCACCCTGACCATCATTGTCAGTTTCAGTGCTTGGCTCGTCATCCTGAACTGGTTCTTCTGGTTCGGCGGCTTTGGCCTCCACAGGAGTGAGTGACAAAATGAATGTTCTCGGGGTTTCACACGTTGCTACAATGATCATATATAGATAATATTGTAAATGGGGGTCGCAAAAACTGAATAGAAAACCTTGAAACGATAAATGCAAACCTAACTTTCGTGAATCAACTTGGTCCCAAAAACCTTCAAACGATGACTGCAAGCCAAAGAATGCGGTCCCAAAACGGAAGCCCGAAAACACAGCTTTAAATTGTGAAACGGGTTTTGGGGAAGCTTTCACCAAAAAAATGCGTTCCCAAAACGGAGCCCCAAAATACATTTTTTTAACCCAACAGGAAATTTACAAGCAAGCCTAGCCTCTGTGATTCAACTTGGTTCCAGAAACCTTGAAACTATGAATGCAAGCCTAACTTTCGTGAATCAACTTGGCCCCAATCCCCCTATGCCTTTGCCCTCGTGGGCGATGGTAGCAAAAAAGTCTTCATCTCAGTGATGCGAGGGTGACTGCCGTTGGCGCCTCGAAGCGTTGCTGAGCAAAAATGGTGGAAACATGTTGAACCAGATGGGTCAAAGATGGGGAAATCACATTCTCACAAACAAAACAATACATCAACAACTTTCTACTAAATTAGAACAAACTGCTTGTGCTCCTCCACAGAGCTCTCAATGCTCCGATACATAGTTTCACCTTCTTTGCCTCGTCCGTCGCTAAGGTCTCTTTACTGTCACCTGCGTCCTGGGGTATGAGCAATCGACCTTTGTAAATCTTGTCCATGTAAAGGAAGACATCTATGAGAAAGAACTGCGAAGGGATCTGCGACCGAAATTTCTTGACGACTGGACAAATCCAACAGTAGTTGAGCACAAGGTCGTCCGCCTTGGGTTTAGCTATGGTGTCTTCAAGCTGCACCAAAGGACCCCCCTGCCATGTAGGAGAATCCAAAACCTGGGCAACACTCAACGGCAGCTTCGCTTTGAGCTCGCAAGCCATAGATCTCACATCAGTGACATTCCAAGGTATCTTGCCAGGTCCTAAGGCGTGCTGGAACTTGTGAATAAGAAGCAATGGAGGTCAGAACCTGCAACCCCCAAACTATATCTATATTCTCAAAACTTAATTGTACGAACAACTTGGTGAAGATTTCCCTTCTTTTGCAATTCAACAGGAACCAAGGAAAATTTCCAAGAAAATTTTGGAACCTAGAAACTGACACTCTTCCAAACTTCCATAGCCATGGGCAAGGGGTCGCTCATGGTATATAGTCTGACCACAGTTTTCGAAAACCTATTGCCGAAATGGCTGCCAAACGGTTTGGATTGAAGTGGCGCATGCACACATGTCACATACGAACTGGGCACCTGGTGTTTTTTTTTTGAATGTTACAAGTTTGTGAAAGTGTCGGCTTGCCCCACCCGGATGGCAAGGGGGGTATGCACCTGGTCAGGCTCCGATTTGCGGCCTTCGCCAAAGAGCTCTCAGCAGCGGCCATTGGCCGTGGTCGAAAAAAAATGCGACGGGATTTCACACCGGTGTCAAATTGAATTGGAATGCCAGTACTGGAAACTAAAACATTTTGATTTGCTGAAACATGTTGATTTGCCAGGCGTCAAGTTTGATTTTACGGGCTTGGCAAAAATTCAGGGTGTTGATCCGGCAAAAACTAAGGGTTCCAATGCCAAAACTCCAAACCACCATTACGACCCAAATGGCTTCCAAGCGAAGCGAATGTCAGCTGTCAAACTGGGCGGTTTCTGTCACATCCCAAAAATCATATAATGTTGGTTTCTTTCATGGCGGTGCACCACCCCCAAACCATTTCCAATTTCAACTCCTCGAGAAATGGCGCTACGTGTTCCTTGCATGGGGAAGATCGAACCTGCAACTGAAACAGCAAATACTGTTTGGGGTTTTAGTATATGTATATATAGTACGTTAATCAATAACATGCAGTTCCTAACTTCACCCTCTTCTACCCCAAAATATATTGACACATACCACATTGGGAATCGGTTTCCACTTGATGTCCACTGCACGGTGTATAATCCGTACGCACACCATGGTCTTATAAGCCGCTGTTTGATTAGGTTCTATCTATTTAGTAAAAGTATGTGTATATATATATATACAATATACAATATATATATATATGTATAACTACCTTTTCACTCTTTTCTTCTCGACGTCAAAGAGTCACAGCAGCAGCCTTGCCTCCTGCCCAGTTTTGCATTCGTGCTTACACAATGCCTTGTGAGCTGCAAAAGAGCCAGTACGCATGGTCACGGCAGCAGCCTTGCCTCATAATCAGTTTTGCACTCATGTCAACACAGTGCCTTGTGAGCCGCATAAGAGCCAGCATGCATGGTCACGGCAGCAGCCTTGCCTCATTATCAGTTTTGCATGTCAACACAATGCCTTGTGAGCCCCATAAGAGCCAGCATGCATGGTCACGGCAGCAGCCATTCCTCCTGTTAATCAGTTGAGCATTCATGCCGCAACAGGGCATTGCTGTGATGGCATCAAGTGCCTTATGCGCAGCAAGAAGCCAGCATAAGACATATATGCTTAAGAAGCAGGATGCTCAAGCACAGGTTTTTACAAACAACACCGTTCGGCAACAGGTAACATGTAACGTTGCCAAAGCATAAAACGTTGCTCCAAGGACACCATTGGAGCGTCTAAGCAAATGTGAACAGTGGCACTTGAAAATGCATTTGCGTTGGATCGTAGGAATGTCAATGCATTCGTTGCCAGTTTCAAGAAGTCCTCGGGTTTCTCCAGAGACTCATATGGAAGTTGGTACACCTTGATGGATGAAAGACCCATGTTGTTAAGTCCAGCCTCGATGTCATTGACGATTCTCGAACTAGATCTCGTTTGGTAAGTCAAATCCGTCAAGATGAGAGCTTTGTTGTTTCTCACTTGTCCTCCCAATTCATCCCATTTGTCTAACCAAGGCTCCCCGATGATGAACTGTCCAATCTTGTTTCCCAATTTCTTGAGCTTGGCTCGAATCTCGCCCTCCACGGTCTCTTCAATGCCCAATGTCAACATGGCTAGGACCTCCGTCACTGGATATCCCTTGCACCTGACAAACTCTGTGGTCGTGATGATGTAGTGGTAGAGCTTAAGCCATTCGTAGTCATTCTCATTAATCATGTGGGAATCAAGTTGACCTTCTGTCAGCATGTTGAATGACAAGGCAGCATGAAATGTCAATCTTCTCAAATACTGTTTCCAGATCAAGTTGGATCCATACTTGTGAGTGGTGTGAGGGCCCTCTACGATTGAAAGTACAAAATCCTTGCCAGAGCGTAGGAATGCAATTCGCTGTTCCTCACGAGCATAGTCCTCGGCAGCATGGAGTCGCACTTCCACGGTTGAAGGTTTCCTTCTCTTCATCCAGTCTTCAGTTGGAATCCAATCCTTATCTCTTTCTGGTTCAGCATGACCTTGAGATGTTGCTCCGGGTCCAGATCGGAAAGCTGCATGGGTCGACGAAGACGAGGCTCCGCCAGTCGATGATCTTGGCATCTTCTTCGGTTGTACGCTTGAACTTGATGATTGTTGTGATGCCTTTGGCTGTGATCCCTCCGTAGGAGCGGATGTACTCTGGGCACTGGGTCCAGTTGATGTGTCATCATTCACCCATGAAGGCTCCTCATTGTTCCAGAAGTCAACTTCGTCGGGTCTTCGTCCATCTTTGAAGTTCAGGGGGATGTCCCAGTCATCGAAATTGTGCATGTTGCCACCTGTTCCAGCTTGAGTATCGGTCAATGATGTTGTAAAATCTTTGAGGGAACTATGGCAAGCATGACGTTTCTCTTTCTCGGTATATCTGGCCCCTTCATCGGCAATTGAGACGTTGTATCCATGCCCAATCAGGATTCCCAAAGGAATGTCAAAGGCCTTGAGGATCGAGAACTGTAGTTCGGACAATTCTGCTACTCTTGGCAAGTTTCCATCTCCTCGGGCGCTGGTCTTGTGTCTCTCAAGTGTCGTGCCGAGGGCTAACAAACACAAGAAATGGTTCTGGGCTGCACTCCTCCCTTTCGGCTGATTGGTTTCAAAAGCAATTACATCCTTCATCACATCCTGCAAGATGATCTGATCTGATGGGTTCTGCTCATTGTGATACCTCAGTGCATGTCCTAGGTGCCTCATCTGGACTTCAATCATGTGCTTCATTGCTTTTCGATAGCTGTCATTGTCAGATGGAGACTTCGGATTTACCTTGGTCAACTCGTCCATGACTTTGAAGTACTCGGCTGTCCTTGTCACAGCTAACCATGATGTGGCACTCGGATCTGTGTTGAATGATGGTGTTCCTCGATAGATTTGCTTCATGCTTCGGATCTTCGCCTCAGTTTCGGCTGCAGTGGCTTGATCATCAAAAGGTTCGGGAAAATGTCCTTTGGACAATACGATCCAAAGCTCATCGAGTCTGTCATAGATCTCCTTGTCCATGAAGCGTCCCACAGTCGCATCTTCGAATGGGCATCTGCTTGCAAAGACTTTCACGAATCTCGATCCCTTTGACAAAAACTCCCATCCTGAACACCCCTTCTCGATGTCCTGCGCTCTCTGCAACAACTTGTAGGCTACCTCCAGGGCTTGTGCAGTGGCTTCACTGGTGTGTCTGGAGTTTGCAAAGTATGCTGAGTAGACAACTGCAGGCGGCATACCAAACCTAATCCACTGGTTGGCTGTGTCCTCATCTGAGATCAGTCGAAAATTCGAACCTCGGGTATCTCGGAATGGTGATGGAGTCTTGGCTGCAATGGACCCTTCGGACAATCCCTTCAGCACCCGTAATGCAACGGTGATTCGGCTTCCGGCAAATTGCCCTACTGAGTTCAGATCCTGTGTATCGGCCATCCCGCTTTGTACAGAATAAAGTCGCACGGACCGTAGGTCTCGTGACAACTGTTCGAACAGCGAAAATAGTTGTACGAACCGTAGGTCTCGTAACAACCAGTCGGAGTCGAATTCAGAAAGCAGTAGACACGAAAATGAAAAGTGCCACGATGAAAGAACCGAAGTTGATGTCAATCTCGAAAAGCACCAGTGCAGTAGCGATCGCTCGAACGAATGGTCAATGGCGTCGAGCTCTCGAGTAGCACAAACGGATGTTGCCACCGACTTGATTGGGTGACTGCGGACATTCTCGGAATCACGAGACATTTCAGATTTCAGTTGTTCATCACATGCAAGCGGCTTCCAACGTTTCATCACTCTGACGTTCACAAATGGACTATTCCTGATTACATGATCATTGATTCCATTCATGATTATCTTGGCTATCCATTTAGTGTAAACTTGAGTAATGCGAGTTTCCCTACCGGCACACTCTGCATGGTCATGACGGCGATCGCATCTTCTATGAAGCTTCGGAAAAGACACCCCCCATGAGACAATCTTCCATGGTTTCTTGATTGGTTTGGGAGTCTCTTGGAATTGTGATTTCAAGCCATACATGCATCCATCAAATTTGTGCTCATGAGATACGGTTCCTTCCACAAGTTCTGTCATTCTACGGTCCTTCCAGTAGTCACAACCTCTAGGCAACTCAAGCAAGGCTGGTGATCCCATGTTGATAAGTTCACTTAGCACTGATGCAAACACTTCCCACATCGCCCAGAAGATCTGCTTCTTTGCTTCGATGAGTTGTGTTGTTGCTTCGCTCACCCATCGGTTGATTCGGTTCCAGGTGAACCGCCTGTACATGGACCTGCAAAGAACACTGAATCAAGTTTGGTCCGAAGGCATCGCCTTGCTTTACTGATTCCGTACGGAGAGAGCATGTCGTCATCTTCAGTGATTGGCACGACATGAAACTTCATTTCGTCTTTCATTTTGTTCTGCAAGAACGTAAACCAGTTTCTCTCTTCCGAACATAACAAGACGAAGCATGGGACTGCTTGAGGAACTTCGATCAAATTGATTGCAAGGGAAAACTTCGCATACTTTGACGTCATCACGTCACAAGGTGATTTGGAAAATTGAAATTCCAAAGTTCTGTTTTTCCTTTCTCTCCAAAGGATTACCGACACTGTAGGATGGTCAACCTCATGTTTGCCTACTTCAACGTGATATTGGTAGGGGACAAAAACATCAGTGATGGGAATAGTTTTCACGTCATTGCAATTGGTGCATAGCGTGATTACTCCCTGACTCACTTTACAGTTCTTACCTCCATCGATCACTTCAGCATTGGCGAGCACCTTGAATGTCGATTTTCCAGTCCAAAATTCATTCAACTTGTTCGTTGATTCATGATTGTCGCCCTTGAATCTCCATATGTCTTTGATCACTCGAGTATTGGTTTTGAACTTTTGTTCAGTTTCCCTCTCATCACATATGATCCTAGGGTCACAAGGACAGTCTTCGCAATCCTGTGGTACAAAGTTTTGCCTTCTTGGCGTTTTGTGAATTCGGATCAATGTCTCTTTCCCATCCCACTGCCAATGGTCTTCATTTTTCTTACCTAACACTTGGGATTTTCGGGTGGATTTTACAAACGGAATGTTATCATTGATGTCCAATTCCGGATGCGTATGATATAGGCCAGGTGTTGAAGTGGACTGTAGGTGTCCCTTTCCTTCACCCTCACTACATCCTTCACCCTCACTCCCCCCATGAACAAGGCGCATAAGCGTATTGATCACACGTGTGGCTGGCTGAAGGCACTGGTGAATGGATTTCGGGTGTTGAGACGGTGATGTCTGTGCATCTAAAAACAAGGCATCAACCGAGAACATCAGTGTTGGTGATTCGGTCAGATGCTGTACACGGTCATGTTGTGTTGACGCACACGAGTCACGTAGTGATCTCGAGTGGGCAGGCGGGGCGTGCACGTGCTTTGACGACATCACCCGGTGGGTTGAGGTCGTTGAAACGGATTGTGAAACAGTGTCCGGGATCAACGGCTGCTTGTTAGGCGAGTGGTACTGAAAACACGCTCGTTCAACCCACTTATCAAATCTGATAGCCTGCTCTGGTGGAGATGCACGGTGTTCGACCTTTGTCCAGGCACCATTGAGAAGAACCCATGTGGATCTCAATACATCTGGCGGCACAATCAGGCCGGGTGGCTTAGGACGATAAAACACCGGTTGCTTGACGACAAAAATGGGATCCATACCTGGCAAGTATTGTAGCTTCTCTTTACTAGTCAAACCCTTCCTATACACTTCTTTTGGCAAAATAGGGGTTTCCGTGTATGGGAAGTTTGGGATGTCCTCAGTTTTGGATTGGAAAACTTGGCGAGTAGTCATATCGACATCGGTGCTTGGCTGCAACATGTCCAATACTTCTTTGCTCTGCAAGTCCTGAGGTTCCAACAAGTTGATTAGCATACAAGCTTTCTTCCATGCCATGGGATTCTTGAACCCTTTAGTATGGATATCGGCTGCCATTTTGGCTGTAATTTCATAGATCAATACAAAATGATCCTTTTGGAAATGTTCATGCATGGAGGCAATGGAAATACCATGTGTGCGCTCCAAATGACGCATGGTTGGATTCCGTCCTGATCTGACAACACCAATCATACCTTGATTATCGTCATGAAACAGGAGTTGAGGAAAAACTTTGGCTAAGACTTTCCACAGACTTAATGCGGGGATTCCTAGAGTCCTAAGTGCAGTATCTGCAGCCACAATTTCAGCTTCGGGGGTAGAATGACTAACACACCCTTGTCGCTTACTTCCACCAGCAAGTGGGAATCTTGTGAACTTACCTTGGACTTGTAAGTGCGATCCTGAAGTTGACCTCAAGGATTGGGCACATCCAGCGAAATCCGCATCTGCAAATAGTCCTAATGATAAATCTTCAATTTTGTCTCCGACCCATCCTATCATTTTGAGGGACAATGTGGAATTAACATAACACATTAGGTGATGAAGACGGGCGTCATCATCCTTTGTCCATTTAGTCACATTACGTGCTAATGCATTGATGGATCTCAACAGGTCAAACCGCGCAATGCGGGCTGCATAAAGCAGCTTCATAAGCACACTAGCTGCATGCGGAGCTAGATTCCCACGGCTCAGCGTCTCACTGTCTTGCGCAGGACGTGAGTTGCCAGTCTCAGAGAGAGCAGGCATATCTGGATCGAAGGAATGTGCACACCAAGGACACTCAACTTTGCGTTTTCCATCGGAAGGAGCTCGATACGGGCTGCTTTTCGTTTCCTCTGGAAGGCTTGGAGTTGATACCTTCTTCAATTTTGTGTCCTTACCAATGATGTCAAGATACTTTTCCACCGATAACTTTAACAATCCTTCCATGTTATAAGTTATGGTCTTGACTTTCTTACCATTATGCAATTGGGTCTCACCTTGGGATAAAACACATCCTAAGTAAAGTCCCAAGTCGGTTTCGGGTTCAATGCGCAGAACAGTGCGCAACATATCCCAACCTTTGGCCAGATTTTCGGAGGGCCCAGCAAGCTTAAGGTCATCCACATAGATTACCAACAGCAATTTGAGCTCATCATGAAAATACATAGAAGGCCATTCCTCTCCAATGGGCTTAAAACCAATTTCTTGAACTTTCTTGTCACAATGTTGTTCCCACATCGTGCCTGAATCAGGGTGTCCATACAGGGCTTTGTCGAGTCTTACGACAGGGCGACGGAACTTCCAGTACTGTATCTCCGGAGGCCATGCATCAGTGGGTAACTCCACCCAACACAAGGGTCCCTTCAACTTCGCCTGGATGTAGGCCTGAATCGCATCTGCCAACTTGACGGAGTGCCCAGGAAGACATCCGTAAAAATCTGCCCATCGTGAGGCTTCGAAGGAAGCAGGGGAATTTCCCAAGTCTTGGAAGAATGCTGCTTCCCAATGCTGATTCTTCACCTGATTTCCTAGCAGAACGCCTCTTCCCTTGAATTTCCGTCCAGGATTGTCTTCTGACAGCTGGTAATTCTTTTCCACGCATATGCCATGGACTCTGGCCATGTGTACTTCTTTTTTGTTCTTCTTGGCCTCTGCAACAACGTCGTCGTATTCACGAACCATTGTAAAGTCGAATACCTCTTGATCACGAAGGCCTTTCCACTCCTTGAGCATCGCCTCTTTGGCCTTTGGGTTAGACTCAATCTCAGCTCTGCCCACAGGTCGTGAAACCATTGCATTGAAAAGTTTGCTTCCAAGACCTCCTGAAGGTATCTTGGTTCGGTGACTTTGATTTGATGCAGAAGTACACGGCATAGTTGGAAATGGGATGTATTCATCATCATCAGTGGCTATGTCCTTCACATTCTTGACGTTAACACATTTGCCATTTTTGATCATTGTCGACTCTCCTGGCGTAGCCATGGAAAACCTCGAAATCTCACCTGACAATGTGCTCCAAACTTCACCACTCCACGATGCTTTTGGGCCACGTCCTTTCTCGACCTCCGACCATTCATCCCATTCAGTGAGATATTCCTCGTCGTCCGGGACGTCAGTAGAAGCATCGGAACATGGACTTGCATCAGCATTCCTCTTCACTTTTCGACAATCAATGTATCGTCTTCCATGTACATCGTCATCATCGACTATGTCGTACAATTCAAGATACGTACTTGTGCATGTGATAGGTAAGGTAATCTTGTTCTTCACAACTTCACCAACACCTGCATCGGATTTCTTTGACTTCGAATGAGAGTCATCCTTCTTACTTTCATCACCACCCTCATCGTCCTTGGACTTTGGCTCGTCCTTGTCTTTCTTTGAATCTTTCTTCTCCTTCTTCGTTGCCTTCTTCTTCTTTTCCTCGACCAATCTTTTGGCTTTGTCATCGGCCTCTTTCTTCTCCAACTTCTTCTTCTCGGCTTTGAGGATGGTGTTCCGATCAGATTGGGAGAGTTTGCGCCATTCTTCAGGAGAATAGGTCCCTTTGGGACGCAATGACGTTCTGAACATTCGTCTACCGTCATCTCCAATCTTGTATGGGTAACCCTTGACGTTCAACTTGACCTTCTCACCATCGTCATTGAGGTATACCTTCCCATCTCCAGCCTTGCCCTTCTTCCAATGGTCTGGTTGGGCATCGATCAATTCCTGGAGAGTCATCTCTTCTGGATCTTTGTCTTTGTCGAAGATATCCTCGGAGTCATCAAGAGGCTTCTTTGAAACTTTTCCACCACTTGGTCCAGGTCCACCATCGTCTCCGTCATCAAGCTCATCATCATCTTCATCATGGTCATGTTCTTCGTCATCTCATGAGGCACTTTGGAGGGATCGCCATCGAGGATTTCTCTTTCTTTCATTCCTTCCAATGTGGTGTTCACCCTCTCGTATTCTTGCTTGCATGGAAATGTCAATGGAGTGACCATCTCGACCTTTTCAGTCAAATGAGGTTTGAGAAGACGATGTTCAGGTTTGCTAGCATCGTCACCAAGATTTTGATGTACGAATTCACTCAGAGGCCATACTTTGTATTGTCTTGACCAATGCATCCCTGGACCAATGTGATACCCTGCAAACACTCCTGGAATAGAGTCAGGCCCGAACTTATGAAGTTGTCCTGCTTCTCTGGTCTTCGGAGGCTTGTAGTTCACACGAGCACCATAGGGGATGAGTTTGCCAGCAAATTCAGATCCATGGAGTTTGCACCAAGCGCTCAAATCATCATCGTTGGGTTCTACGTTGAGTAGATGACATACGCAAAGGATTGCTGTTCTCCAGAAACATGGTGGTAATCCAGCTTCCAAAAGGCATGTAGAAGTAGCTGTGAGAATAAATTGGTTCGTCCTTTCGGCAATCGAGTTGGTTTGAGGTCTTCCAGGCAACGAATGATCAATTGGTATCTTCATCTCATTCATGGCTTCAATGAATTGAGGAGCATGATCAGAGTAGGCCTGTCTGACCTTCTTGGCGCCGATGAACTGTTTCACTGCTCTAACTACATCATCTTTGGTCATTCTGTCAGATGGATAAGCACCAATGATTCCTGTATAACAGTCTCTGACAACCAACACTTCCTTCTCGAGGACCAATACGTCATCATGGACTTTGGATGTGTCCACCGCATCGAAGGTAATGAGGTCGCCAAACTTCTTGAGTTCCCTTTTGTATGCACCACGACGAGTCTTGAAATGCTTCATCTTTGCTCGAATGCATGAATCGCAATATGGATTCTTGTATCTGTGGGTCAACTTGTGATTCAAGCTATTAGCTTCTCTCTTGAGTGTTCCTCTTTTGGCAACCCTAGATTCACCTTCAACAACATCGATCTCGATGTCATCTTCATCACCTTCAGCGGCATCTTCAGGAGCACCATGACCATCATCTTCAAAGTCAGTCTCGTCTCCAGGAGACTCGTCAATCGGAGTTCCTGGTTCGTACTCGCCGCCCTCAGGTGGTTCTTCTTCTTCTTCTCCTGGGGTTGCTGAATGTTTCTGCCGGTTCATTGCTCTTTTCTTCTTCTTCACCTTGAGCTTCTTGACATATCGGGAACAGTTGTGATCCTCAGTTGATGTCTCAAGACCACTTTCTCCATCGAGATGTACTCTTCGTGAGGGTTGACCAACATCATCAATGTCGTTGAAATCATTGACTCCGATTTGAGGATGTATCAATAGGTCATGGATCTTTGAAGCATGATGACATTCATGAGGAGTGCATTCGTAAGTTCCAAGATCAACGTAGGGGATGTTGTCATGGATTGTCAAATCGATGCGTTCTCCATTCTTCGTAATCATGAAAGGCATTTGACCAGATGGCCATACAAAGGAATATCCTTCTTCCATGCATCGTTTCCCAAGAGACATCACGGACGGAGTGTCGTCCAGTACATAGGCATGAGAGGTCACATCAAAGGTTCCCAGGTCAATCTCTGCTTCTGTCTGAGTAGCAGTTGAACCGTTGGCTGTGTGGAACATGATAGGATCACAAGTTCGCTGCTTCAAGTTCATCCTTTCGGCTTTCCTTGCAGAAATCAGATCATGCCCGCTGCCAGAATCCAGGATGAATCTACGATCTTTGGCTTGCACTGGTAGTGAAATGCACATTATGTTCTTGGACTTCATGAGGGAGTTTCCAACTTCGTGTTCAACAAGCTCTTCAACAAAAGTCAAGTCATCACGATCATTGTCCAGTTTGATCAACATGTCGAACTTGGGGCCAATAATGATTCTAACTTCATCAACAAAACGATGGAGTCCACATCTGTCCATGATGATAGCCTTGGCCCGTGCTCGGACTGAACCGAGGGTGTTGTCGGACTTGGACTGATCGTCGGTCAAATCATCGACTTTCCAGAAAACATATTGCTTGTTGGGGTCACGATACATACGTTTGGGTAGTCCCTCCTGGTAGTCCTCAATGCGATCTCGTGCACCTCAGGTTCCAGATCAAATGAGATCCTGCGATCATCAGAAGACTTCTTTGCGCTGGCTATCCTCGGTGAGGTATAATCCATAGAATCTTCATTGTCGCTATCAAAGAAGGAATCAATGGTAATGGGAGTCGCCTTCTTCTTTGGTGTCTTCTTGCTGGTTCTCTCTGAGGATGCTGAGGGCGATTTATCTGCATGTAGGAATTTACATTTGTTTCCGAACTTGCAGGTACCTTCTTGCCAATTCCAACATACCTTCTTTTTGGGTCCAGCTGAAGATGAACTTCCTCTACCTTTCCCTCTTGATGAATCTCGACTTCCGCTTCTGCCTTTCTTACCTTTCATCTTGGCATCATAGACCTTCTGAGAATGACTGTAAAGACATTTGTCACCTTTGTTGCATCCTCCTTTATTGAAGAAGTAGTTACAGAAAATCTTCTTCTTGTCAACGGGTGAAGATGATCTTCCCTTCCCACCTTTGCCTTTCTTGTTGTTCTTGTCGGCATGGGATTTCGGAGAAGGTGTAGGAAGTACCGATGCAGCTTCACTCTTCGCTTTCGCCTTAGGACGTTTGGGAGGATCACCTGTAGACGATGCAGCCGCTTCATTCTCCTTCTTGGTCTTGACGGGAGCGGCAGGCTTGTCTGCATCTTCTAAGGCAGGTGTCGTCTTGTTAGAGGACAATGACAGTTTCACTGCACGTTCTCTATCTTTCAACAGTCGTTCTTGCTTCCCTCGTGCTATGTATCCCTTGATCATACCAGTTAGGTAAGCATAGGTCTTCTCATGATGCCCTTCATCAAAGGTTTTGTATCGGTTGATATCGAAGGCCATAAGTTTTGAATGTTCAATCTTCCGGAACAATGTGTCACGCAGGGAATTGTTGGAAGGCAGATCATCATGTTTCATATTGTATACGATGTCAAGCCACTTGTTGTAGAAGGCCTCAAGTTGGTCATCTCCATAGTAGTTGAACATATACAAATGATGGGCATTGTAGAGAACTTCAGTGTGGTCAGGTGACTTGAAGCTAATCAATATCATTGCAAATAGTTCTCGTCCCTTGATGAAGTCCCCACTTCTCCCATACAATTGGTTCTTCATGGACATGTCATACTTCACTTGCATGGACTTGTCCCCAGCATTGTCAATGACTTTCCTCAAGGCATTGGAGAGCTTGGCATCAATGGATTGGAATCTCACATCAGGAGCTTTGGCCAGCGCCTCCAAGTCAGGTTGATCTGCAAGACACGGAGCTAACCACGCCTTCCAATCTTCATAGTTTCGATCTCCACTTGCAACGCAAACTTCATGAACGACACTTCCCTTCCAGGATGAAAGTTCAGTGGTCTTAGGCCAGGGTTGGAGACTGATCTTTTCGGCTTCTCTTAGAGATACAGATGACTTGGATCTATCCCTTTCAAGGTTCTCCAACTCCTTGACATTTGTGTTGTACTCGTTCCTGAGCTTCTCGAAGGCTTCAGCTTCTGCTCGGTATTCCTGCTCTTCATCATTGGCACGATCTTCAGCTTGAGAGAAATTGTTCTTATAGTAATCTTTACGATCTTCCATCTTCTTCAACTCATCTTGAAGATTTCGAACTTCAGCGTTCCTCTCTTGCTTCATCTCGTCCAACTCTGCTTTCAGTTTGGCACACTTCTCTTCACATTCATTCCGAGGCATGGCATTACTGGGGTACCCATGTAATGTAGTCGGTCTATTCATTGATGAAGAAGAATGAGCTTGGTTTTCCAACTTCAGGGCAGCAATGGTGCTCGACATTTCTTCTACCTCAGCGTAACGCTCATTGGCCAATTGATGCATCTCGGTCAAATGGCTTTCAGGAATGGAATAGTCAGTCGCACCTTTGATCACGAGTCTTCTGTCGTTCAACATCTTGATGGACTTACCTGCATCCCTGTGAGCACGCTCAAGAGAGTCCTTTTGGGCTTCAAGTTCAGTATGAAGGCGAGCAATAGCTGTATCCCTGTCATTGAGTTCATTGTGCAAACTGTCAAACAAGGTACTCGTCACATTCGGATTGTTGCTCATGTGATCGATCTTGTTCAGAGCATCTTGATATTTCTTACCAGTTTCATCAAAGTTTCGCTGGAAGACTTTGAGCAGGTCCTCAGTGTCAATGAGTTCAGATCTATTCTGCAAGTACAACTTGTCAACTTCGGCCTTGGATTCTTTCAAGCTGTCACGTTCACGCACGGCTTGCATGTACATCTCGTATAGAGGTCCTCCATGCGGTGATCTGCTCGGTGAAGATCTTCTGGCTTGTTGACAGGAAAGTTCATGATACTGATTCTTCGATTCAGTCAGTTGCTGTTGCATTCGATCTAAAAGACTTTGTTTCATGTGTAGTTCAGAACGTAGTCCCATTATCCTCATGTCCCGCATGCCACCTGATTCAGCTAGAGATTCTTCAGAAACCCTGTTCTCAGAAATCGCTAGTCGAGATTGTAAGTTCTCACTGTGGATCACCTGTAATCGAAGCTGTGATTCTTCCAAAGCTAAGTGATGTTCACATTCTGCATAACGGTCATGTTCAGATCTTATGTTACTACGGAACTCCTTCATGATCTCGTCCCTCTTCATGTCAGCAGCATCTAACTCAGTTTCCAGTCGCCTGACATTCATGGCCATGGTGTGCTTCATCGTCTGGTTCTGATTGGCAACCTCGAGCATCTCGATCTGCAAAGCACATGTTTGGTCATTAGCATAGCCGACTGCTAGAGCTTCTTGCTTGGCATTCATCTCTGCGTTTTCCAGTTCCAGTCTGAGTTGATTGATGTGAGCATTCGCGTCAGTTCCCACATGTACCATAATTGCGTTTGCTTGTCCCATTTGTTCATCGAATTCCGAACGTAGTCGTGAATATTTGAATTCCAAATGAGATGCAGCTTCATTCGACATAGTCTGATACCTTTCCAACTCTTCGATCCTGTAGGTCGCACCTTCATCTTCCTGTTGTGCAGCCTGTAACTCGAAGTTCAGCATCTGGAGTTGTTCGGTCATCGACATCATCTCTTGATGAGTGGTGCTTTCTAGGAAATTAAATTGTTGATAGGCATATGCTGTCGTCTCACTCAATCTTGCCTGAAGTACAGATTCTTCTTCAGTGGCCCTTTCCAGTGATGTTTTGTACTCAGCTAATTCACTCTGATAGGCAGTGAAGATGTCGCTACCACTTGACGGGGCATTCACTTGCTGATAAGATCCTGTCCCTGATGGAGTAGCGTCCTGAATCGGTGAAGGCGGATTCGAAGACGTAGTCTTTGCCTTAGTCCTTGGAGTCATCGGAGGCGACAATTGTCGTGCAGATGATCTTCTCTTTCCAGGTGTGCTGTCCCTATCTTCAATTGCTTGCATTGTCGAAATTTGTCTCCCTCTAGGAGCAACCAGATGTCGCCTGGGTTGGCTTGTTCTCAGTTCTGAGGCATCGCTTCCACCAGTGTCGATACTCTGTGAAGAATTTGACTGCGTGCCGGCAGCTGGTGCAACGGCATGTCCAGAGAAAGAAAATGCATTATCGCTGCTATCCTGTTCAGTCATCTGTAAGGCCCGCGGCTCCCCGCTCGTAGGCTCCGTAGGAGTCCTACGGCTGATAACCTGCGAATCGGGGATTGCCTTCCCGATTATATTCCAGTAATTGATGTTGATGTTTGTTGTTCCAGTAATGACTTCACAAAGACGACAGCTTCCGCATGGCGTTCCTTTTCTCTGTTGCTGCAGTGGGTCTTGAGCCAAAAGGGCGATTGTCATACCCTTTGGCTGTGGGTCTTAGAGTGATGAATTATGTGATATTGTACTTTGGTCCGTAGCTTACACTCTATTCGCATATATTATATATTAAATATTATATATTATATATTATATATTATATATTATATATATACATATATACATATATACATATATATATATATGGGTTATGTATGGGATATTACCCATCTACATCCATCTACTACATTCCCTTTCAGTAAAAACCCTGGAGCCACGATGGATGTTCCACTCCTGCAGGGTGAAGGCATCCATCTCCCCCATGTCCAGGGTATCGATGGCTGACTGGATCAGCATGTAGTCGTCATAGCCTCGGGTATAGCTGGAAAGATTGGGATGCAACCAATAGGGCTATATGTGTATGCATATGTATGTATATATATATATATAGTGTACCAACTTTATATTCTTATAAATCAACTTGTCCCAACTTATAGAATATATTTATTCTTATTACAGTGAGTAAATATTTTTCAATAATATAGAATTGTGTATATAATACATTAAAATATATAATCATAAACCCAACATGTCTACACAGACTTAGTCTCCTGCTTGTGTGGGAAGAAACTCCGCTTCAGCGGAGCTGTGTTCAGTTCGCTTCCGTAGTTCCGAAGTTTTCAGGACGTCTATGGCTGTGTGAAAGCAGCGAACATCGTGAAACGAGCCGCAGTCTAGCCATGGGAGTTTGAGCAATGGGGGTATGACTGGCATAGTATTGGGATTTTACCAGGTGACGGGGGAGGATAACATAGGAACCAAACATAGTAACCATAACCAAAATGATTCTAGCTTTTGGTGAGGTGCCAGGGAGGTCCAAAATTAAAATCAAGATGAAGAAGGCAACTCAACCTTCTCAAACAGTAAGAAGCGAACTTCAGCTGCTTCGTGAAACACACTTTGGGCATGGAATTGAATTCCCAAAGTTGTGGCATGGCCGACAAATTCAGGGAGGGTTCCCGCAGGATTTGCTCATGACTTCCTTCGTCTGTTGGTTGTTTCAAACGTTTCAAACCCCGGGTTTGATGTTCACCCCACCGTTGATGAAATCTCATGAAATCTCCATGTCTTATTCATATTTTATCTGATTGGTGGTTTCAACCCCCCTGAAAAATATTAGTCAGTTGGGCTTATTATTCCCAATATATGGGGAAAATAAACAATTTTCCAAACCACCAACCAGTTATTCATAAGCTCCTGCAGATCCCAGCAGCTCAAGACATCCATGGAGATGCACGCTTTGGTCACCTGGCACTGCACTGAGAGGAACCTGGTGGCCTGACCTGCTGGGATGCTGAGGATGCTGATGCTGGCTATTCCCCAATAGGAAAATCATCCATGGCCCAACCTTACCGGTGTTCCCAATGTGCGTTGAGCTTCCAGTTTGACCAATTCCACGAGTATGTCACCCAAAAACTGCTGGGGGCGCCATGAAGTTATCATTGCCCAATTTGTCACCTTTGTAAAGAGATCAGACATGGCCATGGACAGTCCCCCATTTGTAGATGATCTACTGTAGAAAAGAGTGTTTTTTCCCCTGTGAAAGGTGGGCATTCCTCATTGCTCAGAAGGTATTTTCAACATCTGTAGATTCAACAGTTCTGAGTCTACCAAGCCACTCCATGCAAGATCTTGATGAGATGTTCCTGCTTCTCTGGCGTCAAACTCTCCATCCTCTTCTTGGCCTGGAGCGAAACCACCCTTTGTTGAAGGCACACTGCTTGAGCATCACCAAATATGTGGGTCATGGCCCTCGTAGTAACCCGAGAAACTGGGTCATGACTTCAGCCCTCGGTAATCAAACATGGGAAATCCCCAAATGGAGTTTTTTTTCGCTGGGAAAGTCATCCATAAACTGGAGATTGTCCATTGCAATGTGTGATGACCGGAGGGTATGCTATCAGCTATCACTATCTTGCCATTCACCATTCGCCAGTGGTGTGGCGCATCACTAGGGCTATAGTCATTCTATAATAGCCAAAAAATCACCAGGGTTATAGCCATGGTAAACTAGAATCATTCTACAATCAGTAACTATAGACTATCACAATCACAGTCACTACTATAATCTATAGATATCTATAGCATTCTAAGAACAATCATGGATGATTTCCTCCCCATTCCCACCATACCCATTTTCACCAGGATGGTCCCCCCTTTCCCCGCCTCCTTTGTGCTGTTTAAAAAAATTGCCAGAGGTGTAACGTTCACCTGCGTCCAGACCTCATAAGATCACAAAAAACCATGTCTGGAGTGTGTAGATTCGTGTTTTGTTCAGGATTTATTCATCGACTTTTTTGCACATGCATGCAATACCGCAATGTATGCATATACATATTCACACAGTCGAATCATATATTGCAAAGAGTTGCTTCGTCAAATCATTGGAGTCTAGAATTCCCCAAAAAAATATGGCAAAAACAACTTACACAAAACACATGGCCAGTTCTAGACAGTTTCAGATTTGGGGTCCCCGAATTCGGTTCATTTTTTGGGGTTGCAACCTCGGGTTGTGTTAATCCAAAAAGTCGGGTACCCTGAAATCAAGCCGGTTGTAATCATTTACAGGGACTTTTTCTCTGTCAAAATATGTCAAAATTCATATAGCCCATTTCTGGTTGTTACTAAGTTTTTGGAAACCCTCCAGCCAGACATGGGTTCTACCATGACCAACAACTATAGTTTCGAAATTCGACCCAATTTATTTATATAAGTATAAAAACCCTGAAACTCAGCAGCTCCAGATCTACCCCCAAAACGAAAAAAACTTCCTACCTCGAAAAGAGATCCTGCAGGCCGGTCATACTCGTTGCACACCTCTGAGAACCTGAATGGGGACTCCAGGGATATGGACGTGAATGTGTATGTACCAGTTGTAAAATATACATATGCCAGAAACTACCTGTAAGGTTAAATAAATGCGCGCACTGTTTTGCAAAATCATTTCTATATTACTGAAAGCAATCTTACACAAAGATATACTGGAGCATATTTTATCATATAAAATCATATAGATTGTACTATATATATATATTGCATAGATCCTGTATTACAAACAGAAAGTCATATTTTACTGTTCAATGATATTACCATTTTCACTATATATATATATATATGTAAAAGTATGACTGTAACTTGGATTTTGTTACAATATATCATATCGTATTTCAACAAATTGTTTTTTTCACCCAACGCAATATTGCATTCAATCAAATCGTATTGACTTATCAAGATTGAATATCATGTTTTGATTTACTGCATAATTTCAAATGAGATAATGTAGATAGGGTAGATAAGTTTAAACAACAAGATTTTGTCATATCATTTCAGAATTATCGCACTACAGAAAATCTGTTATATGAACTGACAATATTTGTTATGTCGTATAAAATGACATTATACTGTGTTCATCCTGTGTTCCCCAGATAGCTGGCAAGCTCTGGGGGTTCTTTCTCATAATTTGGGTGTAGGCGAACTTAAGCATTGGTGCTGTCTAAGATGCTGCTCAGAGTGTCAACAAAAATCGCTTTTTGTTTGAATCCCTCAAAGTTTGCCCGAAAAAAAACAACGGCAGTTTCCCAACGTCCCTGCGCTCTCACGTGCCACGGCGCTGCAGCAGCGGATGGAGGGCGCGCACGAAGAGATACGCCAGGTCCACGAAGCCGCCGGGGTTCCCTGAGAGATCCACCAGCAGCCGCGTTACCGAATGCTGCTGCGCTGTGCTCACCACATCCTGCGATTCTAAGGGGTTTAACATGGTTTAACCATGTTTAACCATCGTTTAACCATGGGGTATGAAGCAAAGACAATATACCAACAAGGGAAAATAATGGAAAATATGTTTCCAAGTTTTTATGGGTTTACTATGACCTGAAAGTGGAAAAATGGGTTTCTCCACAAATCCGGAGAAAACTCCATCCAGCACTGTGTTCCCTGGACATCCATGGCATGACCCATTTCGCTACGAACTCAAATATGTGGTAGGGAAAACAACTTTAAAAAGAGTTACTGCACAAAAGTTATATACATATACATATACATATATATATATATATTATATATATATATTATATATATATATATATATATATATATGTATATCCGGGATTGAATTTCAGGGGAGGTCTTGGAGCCCAGTTTTATAGGTATAATTTGGTGGTGCCCAACTTTGCTTCTTACAAAAAGATAGGCCCCAACCAAAAACTTAAAAAAACATGCTTATAAAAAGGGTGCCTCTGGAACCTAGGAGCCACTGGATTTATACGAAAGATGGCACCAACTCCTTGTGTGTCTTTTGACATCCCCATATTTTACCCCAGGCACGCATTTTGTAGGGTCAGAATGGTCCTCATGATTTGCCAACCCCGTCCGACGCTCGACTATTAGTAAAATTTCCACTACTAAAAGGGTGAACACGTGCTTGGTACCATCTTGGATTTTCGATACAAATTAACTTCCAAAAATGAAGTCGTGCCTAGGATGTTGTAGTCAGCGATCATGCGCTGCTTCTTGTAGCGGCTGTTCACTGTTTGAACTCAGCTCTGAAAAATCGGAACTATTTTTTGTTCCCATACTTATGTTATAATTATACTATAATAGGTTTAAAATTTATGGAGTGAACCCACAATTGGTTGCGTTCATTAATTTATTAATGAATTTGCCAGGGCATTAATTAATTAATTTACCCTAATGGGCTATGTAGAGAAAATGAACGGTTCATTTTCCTGATATTAAAAGGTTATTGTTATAACCATAGCCTATAATATAGCCCTATGGAAATGCTAAGGGAAAATGAACCGTTTATTTTCTCAATCATAAAATCATCTTGAGTAAACCCCTTAGCACCTCTGATCTTATTATTATGAATTCTAAATGTCCTCATGCCAAGATATTACATAAGATATTTTCTCAATCCAAATTAATCACCATGATAAAGAGTACCGATGATATTACATAAGGATAAAAGGTTACCGATTTCATGCCTATGTATTTTTTTCAAATAATGACGTTGCACTTTTTGCCTTCACTAACCTCACCCCAGATTACTATCTATAATTAACCTAAATGATTTAAATGTATCCCATTATACTAGGTTCCTGATGTTCCTGCTCTTTTTGTCCAATAATCAAGCTTCACCCAAGTTCAAAGAATCCATGTTCAGAGTTCCTTTCACCCACAAAGCACAGATTCGATGCGTGATGTCCTAGTTTCTGGATGACTTTTGTCATGCGCACTGCATTTTGTAGAACCTACTGCATCCGCCTCCAGATGAGCCCGAAAAAGTTTGAAACAAAAACAACTTTTTGTGTAGAGACTTTAAGACGGAAAATGGGACAGATTTGGTTTTAAAAAAATAAAACCAACCAATTGAAATTCAAGTTGTGCGCTTTGATCGTTTTTGTTGCCCCCTATAGCTCTGACGATTGCAGTTCAAAATCTCTGCGTCGTGCTTTTGTCACATCTTTCATCGGGGTTCTGCCGCCATGAGGAAAAAGGGCCTGGAGGTTGGGAAAGCTTTTTGTAAAGAATGTGCTGGAGGTACATGATGTCTCTACAGCAGTAGTTTTATAAGACACATGTAAGAGAAAAACTTGTTGTGTAAAACGTGCACCCAAGTCTCCAACAAGTAATCAAAATTGTCACCTTGTAAAATGCTAGGTTGCAAGACCTATTTTTTAAATAAAAACATATGGTTTTTAGGTTGTATAGGGAACCCAAGCTCTATCACTTTATAAGGGAAATTCCAACGGGGATATATATATATAAAAGAAAAAAAACAGCAGGATTGCCCTTTGCTGATGAGGTCTGTTCCATAGGTTTGTGTACTGGAAGGTCGCCACCTGAAACGGGGAAATCGTGGTGAAATCGCTCGGAATGTCAGTTACCACTTCGGATGATTACCTGGAGAATCAGTACCATAGCTCCAGCCATAATATTTGTAGGGCAGGTATCTGACGGTTCCACACATTGCCACTCAGATCCAAGGTCAACGATCATAGGGTTACGTAACAGGGTGATTTTTTTTGGCCATTGGAGAGGTACCATATTACTTCTGCCCCAGGGGTCAACATATGTCAACATATGTCAACATCAATCCCAGATTGACATTCCCCTGCCTTCCAAAAATTCAGGAACTGCATCTGAACGCGTCCCGTTGCGGTTGCATCTTCATCTTCTGACAGGTAGAACCTCCCAGGCAATGCTGGTCCTGTTTTGTATGGTCACCATTGATGTAGTTCATCAAAATGTTTTCTCACTACCACAACAGTACCACCACCGCCACAACAATACCAATACCACAAAAAAAACACAATCTCAAAATCTCACCACCACAACGCTACACGTTACAATACCACTTTTTCAACACCTCATACTAACAAAAATACACCCACAGTCACAAACCACTGTCTTGAAAATTAACTGCCACAACAAACAACAACCACAACAATACCACTTCCAGAACATACCGTGCCATTCTTGTGAGCAGCAGAAACAGCAACAACTGTAGCAACACCACCGGCATGATTGGAATTGACTGTCTATGAATGACTCCCAGCCGACTCAAAACTAAAAAAACAGACTAAACCAATAGTCCGCCACATTCCCCATATCCGTGACAGATCAAAAAAGTCCCTGGCAACGCGGCAAATTATCAGACCATCCTCAATGATGTGAATGTCCAGTACACTTGCACCACCTATCTGCTGAAACCAAGAGGTCTCAGGATTTGGACCCTGGCTGCCACATGGCCTGGTGAGTTTCAAAACCATAAAGAGTTCACCTTGGCACGTCTTCGGGAAATGAACCGATTGAAACATACCGGCATCCTCTGATTAATGGCCAGTTGATGTTACTTGTGGTATTCTGTGTGTGGTAAATTCAACGTTGTATGTTTGCAAAAAACAGATACTTTTGTTTGCAAAATGTTATACGTGCAGTGGGCCGGCATTATGGGGCAAAAATCTGCGCGGTTGCCAAGGAGACACATCAAAACGGTGTTTGATGCTGTATACAGGCCCCTACATAAGTGGTCTACCAGAGTTATGGTCGTACCTCAAATTGTGCGCATGTGTGTATATATATATGTATATATATATATACATATCTGTTTGTATGAATGCATGCATGCATGCATGTATGTATGTAGGTATGTATTTATGTATGTATGTACGTATGCATACATGCGTGTATGTATATACATGTACGTAACACTTTAAAATGATAGATGCCCTATTCTCGCTTGTAGACCCAGTTTTGGTGGCTGATAGCCAATCAAAAGCAAAATGATTCTGGCTTACAATCACCATGTGGGTCTGTCCACCAATGGGGTGTGCCCAAGATGGCAATCTTGCTGAAGATGATGATAGACCATGGGAGTTTAGGGGTGCCTTATTTTCAGGCAAATCCACTTGCTGCTGTTCACATTCATTGCTAACTTCGCCATTCCTGTCTGAATGGTGGTCAAACGAACTTTGAAAAATGTGTTTGTTAATTGTGGGTAATTCATCCAATTTCCGAAATCGGAAACAGCAAAGATGTGAACCACAAACTACAAATATCATATTGACTCGTCACGTCGCCTTTGCTGATGATATCGCCCTTTTTGCTGAGGATTATTTAAAACTCATTTTTTGGTTCCTAAATCAAAACTGTTGATGTTTAAATCCAACATATTTCAATTTCTGCTTAACTCACATGTTTTGGTTGTTTAACCACAAAAACAATTCCAGCTGACCTTATTCTTGCCATCATTTAATTCGTAAACTTCAATCTGAGTTCGGCTGGTAAAACTCAATTTGTTCCCATGGCTTTTGAAATATATCCAACTGCTTCTCTTTTCTCCTAAGTTTTCCCATGCTTTTCCGAATTGGGTTTCTCTGAAATAGGATACCCCTAGATCCTTCTCCTACTTGTCCGAGTCACCTGTGGCATCCTCGCGCTGCAGCTGGAAGTATCCGTAACTGGCACCCAGGGGGCTCAGTGCGGGATCTCCGAACCAACGCCGGGGGAAGGCCTGGCGGTTGCTGAGTTCGGGCTCATGACAGAAAAATTGTGAGTTGGGATTTACCCTCTGGTTATGTCAAAATAGCTATTGAAAATGGCCATTTATAGTGGATTTTCCCATCAAAAGTGGTGATTTTCCATAGCTACGTTAAATTACCAGAAGGTAACCCACCAAAACTCAGGATTTGAGCCATTTTGTGGTGATGTAACTGATGTAACAATGTCTTTCTTAATGGGGATTTGAGCGTCAACAAGTGGGATATTAAGCCAAGAATGCTCGAGGATGGGATACGAGTGGGGATTTGATCATCAAGAAAAAGGACATCAAGCAGGAAACGAGTTAGAGTATTGATAAACAATTAATAAGCTAGTTTAGAAAGTAGGTTAACAATAGGTTTTAGCCGATGATGAAGGATTTCACCAGCCAAATTGACTCACAGTGATTGGAGACTTAACCAACTTAGCCATCAAAATTTTGTTTATGTATATCTACCAAAAGCAGGTATATCTATGGGGTATCAAAGCTAGAACATGCAATGGATATGATTTGATGCTTTTCATTAGCAACATGCAGTTCTAGACGAACTACACGTCCGCAGCAGCTTCCCGTCAGCCAGTTGGAGAAGCACAATGAAAAGGAGAACATGAAAAGAAGAGGAGAAACTCTAGGCTGCGGGATAAGCCGCTAACCAGCACCTATAACATGGGACTGGATGGAATTGTGTAGGTGGACCCCTAAACCACCGAAACAAAGGAGCAACCATGAGCAATAAAACAAAAAAGGGGAAAGTAACCAGAAGGATGATCCCGTGACGCACAGCAGGGTTCGTGACCACTCGTCTCTCGCTTTGGAGAAAAATTGGAAAAAGGAGACACTGGACACAATAGCCTGACTGTGGTCTCCCGGCACGCCATCTGCGGCCCTGCTAGCTTTAGCTATTGGTGGAATGGAGCCGGTGTGACTAGAAAGAGCAATGCAATCTTGGCCCCTCAATAATCCGGACCTGTGGCCCATCTTCAAAGAATGTGTACTGTATCTTCCAAAAAAAAACTTTTTGATCGAGGACATTCTGTCCTCTGAGAAATGTGCCTAGAAGGAAGTTTGCATCCGGGTGGAGGACTGAACTTTAGTGAATATCCGTGAAAACAACAATGACTGGAATTGGAGTTCAATGACATGAACCTCAGTGAAGAATGACGAGGAAAGTTCGTTCCAGCAAAAAAGTGGACTGCCATGTAGAAGAAGGTGTGCTAGACTTCCTCCATAGTCTAAAAATTGGAGTTGCATGTGACATCATGTGACAAAGCCAAAGAGCTGTAGTTGGAGATGATGTAGATGTAAAAGAAATCCGCTGGAAATGCAAGTAGGAGCAAGAAAGTGATTCCGAAGCGTTCGCCAAAAGGTGCCCAAGTAAGAGATGTTGATGGTTGAACTTCTACCAGCAAAGAAAGGAGAGCGCCATGTAGTAGAGAATGTGCAAGACTTCCTCCATAGTTTTGAGCTTGGAGATAGATGTGACAAAATCAAGGAAAAAGGTTGGAGCCGCTGTCGATATAAAGGAAATCGGCTGGTATTGCACGCAGGAGCAAGAAAGTGCGTCCGAAGCGATCGCAAAAGATTGCTCATGTAGGAGATGGATGATGGTTGAACTTGTACTCGAGGCGGCTATGGCACAGAAAGTGGATGTATCCTCAATGGATGTACAGGAACCGACAGAATTATGGAAAAAAAAAACGTTTCAATTTACAGGCGCCGCCTGTCTATGATAGAAAAGTTACGAACCTTTTTTTTTCCATAATTATGTTTTCCATAATTATTTTTTTTTCCATAATTCTGTCGGTGACTGTATGTCCATCGATTCGCAATTTGAATGCATTTTAAGGGGGAATATTGAATTATAGAAAATATGTGTCTAAAGATCTGGTATATGCCCCTAAGTCTTCCATTGATATACATAATATCATGTGATGTTCGCAATTTGAATGCATTTTAAGGGGGAATATTGAATTATAGAAAATATGTGTCTAAAGATCTGGTATATGCCCCTAAGTCTTCCATTGATATACATAATATCATGTGATATTCGCAATTTGAATGCATTTTAAGGGGGAATATTGAATTATAGAAAATATGTGTCTAAAGATCTGGTATATGCCCCTAAAGCCTGCCACCAATTGGGTTGATACTACATACTTGCATTTGCATACATATTTCCATAACCCCCAAAAAAAAGGGGTTTGAATTGTGGATCCATGACATGTCCAACAGGTGGAGCCCCAAACATTAATTATGGGAAAAAAAACTATGGAAAAAATAATTATGGAAAACAATAATTATGGAAAAACCGGTCAATCTGCCCTAGCCCCCTGATTTTACAGGAAAAATCAATTATGGAAATAATGGCCACCTCCAAGAATTATGGAAAAAAAAAAGGTTCGGATCACTTCCGGGATATTTTGAACCCTTATGGGGAAAAACCTAATTATGGAAAAATCGGACGCAGGCGCCGCCTGTCTAAGTTGAACGTTTTTTTTTTCCATAATTCTGTCGGTGACCATATCCTCATAAAACCGGGGCTTGCAGACAGCGAGTAAGCCCACGCCTATATGATTTGATATGATATATTATAAACTTAGCACGGCCAGATAAAATTTGTGAGGGGTCAGAACCTTTTTCTTCCAGAGAAAAAAAAGGATCCGGGAAGGAAACCTAACTTGCCCCAAAAGCCTGGTGAGGCCAGAACCTTTTTTGCCTCACCCAAAAAGGATCCGGAGTTGGGAAGATCAACTTTCTGGTGGCTTCATACACCACTTTGAGCCCACAAGAGCTCCACATCCTTTTTTTAAGTGGGGGAAAAGGGTTTCTCTGTTCAAACCCCGGAAATAAATTGACTTTATATCATTGGAAAAAAGGATTCACTCAGAACGCGCGTTCTGGAACGCGAGTTTTTAAAACGCGCGTTCTGAACGCCCAAACGTACCGAACGAACATGCTAAGATTATAAATAATGATGAGACCAGCCAAACATGTTGTTTATCAATCAACAATAAGTGCGCATTTGACCAGCATTTGACCAGCATGTGTGTTGGATGTGTACAATGATTCGAGACTTCAGCATCAACCATGATTATCTATAATAGATGGATATGTCAGTGAATCATGCACCACATTGATAATATAAATAGAGGGACATATGACAACCATCAAACAAAATAATTTATAGTCCCCAGAATATCCATCAATCCTAAGCATATGAATCATTGATAATCATCAAAACATGGAATTTACATAGGAATTGATACACATGGTATCCATATCATCGAAAGTTCAGGGATGATCCCTGAAGTATGCAGGGTTGCTACCAAGTTACGATCACCGGCCAAAAATGCCGAAAAGGACCCGGTGAACCGCCATTGTTTTCCCCTTTAAAGCTGAGCAAAGACTTGGATGATAACTTCAGGTCCCCATGTTTCATGGTTACAATAACCCCTGATTTTCGATGGTTAAGATATGTCAAAATCGCGTAAAATCGCCATATCATGTAGTTCTTTACATGTTTGTATCCGCAGTATGCCACTATACAAATCCCAAATATATATATATATATATATATATATATTTCTATAAGCCAAACAGAAGGGGCAACTACCCAGCTACAATCCCCTCTGTGGAAACCACGCGCGTACCCCGAAACGCCCTAAAGCGCGCCTCTTCTGTTGGTATCCTGATAGCAAGGTTCAGCGGTGGAACCAGCACAGTATTTGGGGTTGGTTTTTTGGGTCGCATCTTGAGGGTATTTGGATCACTAGGGAATATTTAGATTCCTATGAACTATTTCTTGTAATATGTACTTCTTGGAAATCTGAGCGAAATATATTGGAAAGCATAAACATTATGTTTTCCTATGTGCTTTGTTTCTTACAATGTGTCTTTTGCAGCAAGAAACCTGGAAAATGATGAGAACGGATGAAAGATTGTATATTGCAGTAGATTAGTAGACGACTCAATGAAAACATTACTGTATTTAATGTTGTTGTGATGAGATTGTGACAAATGAGATTGATCAAGAGGACGATAGAGATGATTATGGTGATGACATTATTTAAAAAGGAAACAACACATATTGTGATAGCAATGTGTCTAGGTCTATGATGATATGCTGCTGTGCTGATGATAAAAGCTGGGCAAACTACTGTCCGTCATTCCCAAGTAAAAATTGCACATATAAAATCCTGGAAACATACTAGGTTGCTTGAAGGCTGGATGAGTAATCAAACATGGCAATGGAAAATCCATGAAAACCCACCATTTACAAATGAAGCTCCCATTAAAACCTCCAGTGATGGGGGGGATCCTATATATTTTCCGCGCCCTGGCCTGCTTTGCTGCATCGCTCGTGCATGCGCCTGGAAGGCTCAAGGTGCTGCAGCACAAACCGATCCAAAGAATATTTGTGACGGTTGTAACATATATTAACATATATCAAATCAACATATGTTAAATCAACATATACCAACATGTATTATATCAACACATATAAGCATATATCATCTCAACATATGTCTACATATATTATATCAACATGTATCAACATAAATTGTATCAACACATATAAACATATATTATATCAACACATATAAACATATATTATACCGACACATAGAAACATATATCAACATACATCAACATATACTATATTAACATATATCAACATATCAACATATAAACATATATATATATCAACATATAGCAACATAATATTATATCAACATTGATCAACATATATTGACATATATTATATATTGTCATATATAAAGATATAGTAAAGTAGTCCAAATATTGCCAATGGCATGCAAAACGAAAAGACACACCAGATTCCCATCAAAGATTCTGAACCAAGGAGCTCACACCTAAAAAAACACTGGACTACTCGCTGTAGATCATGGGCAAAAAACACATTTTCTTCTTTTTACCCCCAAATATCGAGCTGCAAATACTCAGAATTTCTTTTGTTGTGTCTCCATTTGCAATTTCCAGCCTACTATTCCACACGAACCCCATAGAATCCCATATCCCACCCTAACCCATATATTATAAATATGTATCATATATTTATTAGATCTATATTACATCTAGATATACCCTCTGGTAATTTAACATAGCTATGGAAAATGGCCATTTATAGTGAGTTTTCCCATTAAAAATGGTGATTTTCCATAGCTACGTTAAATTACCAGAGGGTACTCCATACAGCCTTAACTATCCCACTTGTCCCGAAAATCCGCCGCCTCCGTGCCGGGGATGTGCTCCTCGGAGATTCGCAGTAAGGAGCGAAGCCCGGAGTCCTGACCCCGGAGGAAGTCGCCATGGGCGGAGTCGAAGACCCACAATATCCAGAGATGTTTTTTTCCACTATTTCACAGTGATTAATAATATTAATATATATATATATATCATATATACATATGTACTTGTCATGTATATATATACACGTATATACGTGTGTGTATATATATATATAATAAATAAACGGTGAATACATGTACATACACACATTTCATGACACTTATCTGATGATCATATCCATGACATCCCAAAAAATAGCATCATTTTTGTTGAAATCCCGATGACAGGCTCCTCAGCCAGCCGTTTCAGCATGGCCGCATCCGGCATCTCAGGGGCTTCCTGCATCAGCAGGAAAATGTCAGGAAAATCATCTATAGTTGGGGATTGATTGGGGGTTCAAAGGGATTTAATGGAATTATGATCCACTCAATAGGTTTATACCCTCTGATACTTTAATCTGGCTATGGAAAGTGGCCCATTGATGGACGATATATGATGATATATGAATATATGTGATAATTCTCCAATAACAAATTGTGATTGTCTATAGCTACGTTATATAAATAACCACAGGATATGTGTTGAATCCACTCTTCCCCTAGAGAAGTCCCCGTTTTTTGCTGTTGGTCACCCCAGTTGTGGCCAAGCGACATCCACCAATTCATGTTGATGTGCTTCGCGCCTCGAAATTTGGCAGAAAAGAGGTGCATATGATATATATATATAATGTACATTATATACATATATATTATATTATATATACTATATTATATAAATAATACAAAATAATGTATATATATAGTATAATATATATATAGATTATACTATATATATAATATGTTGAAAATATATCATAATATATATGTGCATATATATATACATATACAAGCTGGGGTAAGTTGTGGAAAATGGAAATCCATGGGTTTTCCTGGGAAAATGATCGAGAACAAAACTGGTGTGTTTTTCACATTAATCTTGGTTTACCAGAGGATAATTTTACAAAGTATTAGGCAAAGAAACAATGACACATTACGGTACCCTCTGGTAAACTAACATAACTATGGAAAATCACCATTTTTTATGGGAAAATCCACTGTAACTGGCCATTTTCAATAGCTATGTTAAATTACCAGAGGGTACATGATTGTTATGGTTTAGTATGAACGAGTGTGAATGATTATTCATAATATTTCATAATGACTAAAAAAACATGCCCAGCAAATATGACAAGAGGTATCATAGTAGTGATTATCACAGTTGACAATCATGAATCATGACATAGTCATTAATACTCGTTAATGACTATCATTATCACTATTTACAATCGATGATTGATATTAATATAATATATAAGCAATCTTAACTATTTATATATTATTGTATATATATATATAATCGATTGTAATTAGCATGTATTTTCGTGATTCTCATGATTTCAATATATTTCAATAACTTATCTTTCCGTCAATACATTGATGTCTTTTCTTCATCCAACCATGGCAGTGACTCTCACGAAACCGACCAGTTAGGCACTGCCAAGTTGCAGCTGGCCAAAGGCCTAAACGAAACGTCGGACGGGACGAGTCTCCGAGTCGCAACCAGGAGATAGTGTCCATGGACCAGTGGAGATATTTCATGGGGATATACATGGTATTAGGATATATTAGGATATATTAGGATATAGTATCCTAATAGGATATCATTAAAATATTAGGATATTTTATGATATCATTTAGCAAGATACAGAAACATTGAACCCAAATGATTGTTGTGTCTGAAATGGAATAAAAACACCCAACACGCTTCTTTGGAGGAACATTATGATCAACCGTGGGGTTTTGGGGGTAACTTACCTAGTGTGGTAAAACACGTTTAAAAACATCACTCATTGGGACACCATGTGGATGGCTTATTATATCTTATCATTGGGTTTCTACCAACACGAGACCTGGGCTGATTTTTCTTGACACACTGTGTTTTCACCTATTCACATTGGTGATCATCCACATTGCTAACCCGAATGTGTATTTTGCCATAAATATGTAACATATAACATATGAATCAAAGGTACCTCTGGTAAACTGACACGATCTATAGATCAAACAAAAGTGCACATCTGAATTGACAGAGGATTCAACACTGGAGTTGACTATTCCCAACTGGTCCATCCGTAAAGGCACAAGACATGCAAGACATGTGCATGTATAGATACGAAATGATACGAACATATGCGTTTTTATTGCAAATGACTGCAGATAGTAGACACCTGAATTCTGATCAGAAAAATCTGTCTACTACACACGCCTTATTTGGTCTCACCTCCCAAAGCGGCTGCGGGTCGGCCTCTTCAGCATCGCGATAAAGAGACCCAGAAGCTTTCAGTGGGCCCTGGAAGTCTCATCATGGTGTCTCATGGGGAAGGTGTCTCATGGGGAACATGGATAACCAGCATTTCTGGATTTCTACTAAGAATTTAAGGATGAATTTGCTATGGTGCCAACAAAAATGGGATTTATCCATGATTTATCCATGATTTATCTCAAAAATAAATATGATACTGTGCAGATACCATGCACACGTCCTCAATCAGCACTGGGGGAATCATCTCCAACAGCCTAAAAAAAAGTGACGCTAACATTACCCTCCAGCTAATTAACATCAGTATATACCGCACAAAATCCACTCATTTCAAGATCCAGATCATGTTCCCGTTTCCGGAAACACAAGCGTTCGATTTCCACTTCGCATTTCGTATTAAATTATTATAGTAGTTATAGTTGTACCCTCTACCCTCTGGTGAACTAACATAGCAATGGAAAATTGCCATTTATAGTGGATTTTCCCATTAAAAATGGTGATTTTCCATTGCTATGTTAGTTCACCAGAGGGTAATTCTAATGGTTCATGGTTCATGATCATGTTCCCATGATTCCCCATGATTTCCCATCGTTCCCCCTTTCAAAAATGGCCATTTTGCCCTCTCCCAGCGCTCACCTTCAGCAGTTCGACGATGCACGCCGCGTCCTGTCTGGGGCACCTCGATTTCTCCGCAGCAGAGGGGTCGCCATGGAAAAATTGGTGGATTTCATCCCATCCTAACAGTAGACACACCCTTTTTATGGTCCCGATGATGTGGAAATTCCTTACAAAAAACCATGGTTTCAAAGGTGTTTAATGTTGGGGGGAAGGGATTAACCAGCCCATGACATGGCGTTTACCATGAACATTTGGGGAAATATGGGATTTCACCACCAAAAATATGGGATTTTTGAAAATGAGACGCCATTGAGTTCAAAGATTTGCCGATAAAAAAATGTGTTCCATAGCTACGTTCAATTACCAGAGGGTAAGGTGTTTGTCAGTGTATATCACGCAGATGTAATAACAAATGACACATACCATTTAGGTAAACTCAACTCTATCTCTATATATATATATACACATATATGTATATGTATATATATACTTATAATCACTAAATATACCATGCATGTGCATACTTACTGCACTGTTAACTCTGAATCACCTGATGGGGCTAACCCACTAGCCTCCACTGGTCTGGCCACCGGTGTTGTGAGCCCGGACGATCTCAAGCTCCTTGTGAGCAACAGCCAGGTCCAGGTCCAGGTATTGTTCTGGAGCGATGACGGACTCACGAAATTTTACGTGAAAAAAAACTGGTGGAAGTTTGTCACACAAAAAAATATTTGGAAGTTGAGCATGGTTCCAAGCCACTTAAAGTGACTTGATGGGTCCGAAAATTAGGAGTTGAGTTGGGGATTGGCCAACAACATGTTTTTTTTTCCCGTGAACATGTGGATTTGGCCTGCACAAATGGAGATGTGACATGCAAAATGGGTTCAACATGGCTTTTCACAAAGCGCTGGGATTTACCCAACCAAAATGGAACAATAAGCAGTTTTAGTTGGCGTTAGTTAACATGTTTTATCCTATATGAAAAAAGGATTCGCTATGGCAACTGTGGCTATTCAATGCTATTCACCTCTGGCAAAATAGATGTGGTAATCTGCACTGATGGGAGGTTTCATATGGTTTCATCACAAAAATGGCTGGGATGATCTGTGGAAATGATCTCCGATGTCGCAGGTGGAGACACAGCCACCTTTTGTATATTCGGTATATGGCAGTGTGTCAAAACCTTGTACCCCTGGTGAACATCAAAATAGCTTGTAAATGGATGTTCATCCCCTAAAAATGGTATTAATAGGTATTGATCCATACCCATATGGGATGATTCTATGGGTGAACCCCCCGGTACCCAACTGATTTTCGCATCATCAAACACGCTGTTTTTCATCACAGGTCCCCATCCCGACTTCTGCCTGACCACCTTTGAAGCGAACCTGGCGCGGCCGGATGGAAGGCTTTCTTGGTGAAGTCATCACCCTTTGGTCCCAGCAACCAGATTTTCAAGGGGAGATCGACAGGAAAGCCATGGATCTCATGGTACAAACCGTGGCTTCCCCGCAATTTTCCATGACCTCTACAACTTTTGCCAAATTCATGGGCTGACATGAGGGAGATACGGTTGACTGGCGAAGATGATCCAATTAATTATAGGTGTATGTGTATGTGTATATATATATATATACATATATAGTATATATACATACATACATACATACACAAATCATAATCATTCACATGATACATTCTAAATAGATATTGCACATAATGTCTACAACGCAATTGACCTTTATGTTGGATGGTTTGGCCATGTTTGGCCCATGATCTGTTGGCCACCTTTCTGCATGCTATCACCACGTGCGTATGCATCGGACCAGGGTGGATTCGCATCAAAGGATGGATGCCAGGTGTGGTCAATGACTTCGGAGCACAATGCCTCAAATATGAATGGTCAGCTTTCTTGGTCATAAAGATGTATACATGTATACATACATCTACAATTATACATATATATATATATACAATTATATATATATATATAATTATATGTATATATAATGTCCAACCCTACATTTTTGCAGTGTATGGAAGGTCAAGGTATATATATATATATTATTCTATACGTATATATATATATATATCCCATGCATTTTCCCAATATCACCACACCATAGCCACCTCCGCGGATGGCTTCAAGGTGGACACATCGCCCATGTGGCTCCCTAGCCTGGCATCAACGGGCTGGGACAATCTTTAGGCCCTGGGTAATGTCAACCTTGGAGATTAAGAAATGGGGAAAAATATGGAAAACATTGAAAAACATGGGATTTGATGAGATTTATACATCATGATTCACAATTGTGATTTTTTTAGGGACACTAAAGAGAAAATCTACAGGAAACGCTGATTTTTACCACGAGGGTCCTGGAAATTTTCCTGTAAACCAATCCAATGAATGGGGATAGAATGGAAAGAACATGGGAGAAGTGGATGTACTATGTTAAGCCCGGATTTTGCCGGCAAATTTACCCTCAAAAATGGGCATATGATAGGCCCGTTTTTGAGGGTAATGTGTAAAACCAAGTAGGCAACCAACAATACGAGGATGTGATGGGGGTAGAATGGGACACATAGCAGATCAATGCTGATACTCTGAGTTTTGGGCAGGCCTGATATTGGGCCAACATAACCCCAGATTTTGCTACACCCCTGGGCTGTTGGAAAAATAAAGGTGTTACCATTTTACTGCAAATTTTACCTCACTATGCGTGGGGTACGCCCGATGCTTAGTCAGTACCGGGTACATCTTAAGCTCATGTGGGCGGTCGGACTTGGGCTTGGAAACACATTCAGTTGAGGTGATTTTGACCCAGACCGGACTTTCATCTGGGGAAATCAAATGAGGCTTTAAGCCATTGGATTTAAAGGAGTACCCTATTTTTGGATAGGCCCCATAGATGGTAACAGTATCAATGACATGACTTGATGTGTATTTTGTGTCAATTTTGGGACATCACACCGATCGTGTGCGTATCCTGGGTGTGAATGTTCCACGGACATCCCCACGTCTGAGAATGGGTCAGTACTTTGGTACCCTCGTAAGCAGAACAAAAATGAACATAATTTATCCTCTTGCAATAAAACATGGCAACTGAAATTCCTATATAAATGATTACAAATGGATATAAATAGGGTTTTCATGGGGAAAATCATCAATCCAAATGGTGGATGTTTGCCAAGTTGACGAAAAAGGGTATGATGATCTACATTGAGATGTCGGAGATACTTACTGTAAATATTACCCTCTGGTAAACTAACATAACTATGGAACATCACCATTTTCAATGGGAAAATCCACTATAAATGGTGATTTTCAATAGTTATGTTAAATTACCAGAGGATAATTTACTGTATTTTAGATCAACCTCCATTGATCATTTGAAGGATCAATTCCAGCACCAAAATTCATCAGGAATCCTGGGCAGCCGCACCATGCGAAGCCTACCCTTCCAGAGTTCAGCATGCGATTGGCACGCGAACCTGGTGGAAAGGCTGTGGCGATGGCAGCTGGCTGTGGCTGATTTCACTAGAATGAAGACATACTGATCATATAAAGCAGATTAAAGCAGTAATTCGTGTTTTATTGGGGTGTGTCTCAAAATTCCACAACGGCGCCGCCATAGCCGCCAAGTCTTGGGATACGATCCAAGGCTTCACATGTAGCCCTTGGATCCCTTGGGCAACCCACCGAGACTCTTGTATGCATAGTTGAAGGCCGGATTCTCGAGCACTCGCACTCGAAACCACCTCAGGTACCCAAGGCTGTACCCAAGGCTCCAAGGCTCCAAGGCGCCCTGGAAAGCCAACCACTTTGGATTCCAAAAGCTCCAAGTATAGCAAACTACTTTGCACCTGGAAACGCCATGGATACTTGGATTTATGCCCACTCAAAAGGACAAGGTCCTTTCCAGCAGCGGTTTAAGCGAAAAAATCCTACAACACCCATATGTTCCTCTCAATTTTACTGTGAATCCACCTCTCAGCCAGTCTGTGATTCTCTTTCTGACCCAGGCGCTGCATGGGTTTCAGCCCATCAATGCTCTCAATCTCCTTCTCACCAGAAATAAACCTGGCTAGTGGGAGATCCCTGGCAAAAAGTTCTAGAACGACGCAGTGGATGGACCTTCCACCTTAAAGTGCGTTTCTTTCATGGTCTAATTCCCCGGATAAAAAAACACTTGTGCCTAGTTCTAACCAGCTCAAAATGTCGGGGATCTCACCATGGCTAAACCTGGTAGTTGGTTCAACACCAAGTTTCACATCCGAAACCCACACCGTTGCAGGCTGATGGCATTTTCCATTGTCGGACTCCACGGAAGGAAAATGCCGATCAACCACTGGGTTCAAGGCTTTTCCCCTAAATGTTCTGAAAAACTCACAATTTTGCTTAGAAAAAATGCTGCTTCACCTATTTTTCGCAGGTTTTCCCCTGTATTTCTCAAGAAAATTGCTATTGAAACCACCAAAAATCAATGTTCCCTATTTTTTTCCCTACCACTATAAGGTGCATAGTATTAACACAAGTATGAAAGATAAACATAAATAAACATGTTTTCCAATGTTTTTCCAATGTTTTTTTCCGTACAAAGCCTACCACTGTAGCCTGACCGCGCCCTGATGGTTTTTGCGTCTCCCAATGCCTGGCGTCTGCATAGCCATCGATCTCGAGGCTCGAGGCGGATGAGACCTGCCACATGGGCAGCTTGATGAGTGAAGCTCAGGAAGTACGGAGGTGATATTGTTATAATATATATATATATACATACACTGTGTCTCTCTATACATAATATATATATGTATATATTTATATGTATATATGTATATGTATATGTTAAGTGTATGTATATGAATATGTATATGCTTATGCATATGTATATTTATATGTATATAGTATATAGTATATAGTATATAGTATATAGTATATAGTATATAGTATACAGTATATACACATCTACATGCATACGTGTCAAAAATGCGTATATTATGCATATATCGATATACACATACAAACGGTTTATGCATCGTTGCGTAGATGCACTATATCTAGATATACAATATTTGCATGCGTATACACTATGTACAGTATGATATTGTGGTATGAATAAACTATATTTATATAATTTTATATATGCTATGGCTGTAAAATACCCAGTAAATTAACATAAGTAGATATAGAGTCCATCAGCCCTGTTTTTTGATCAATTCCCAACGGGAAAGCCATGGATTTCCGCTATGTTGGTTTACTGGAGGGTATATCCCCATATGTTGGTTGTCTCTCTTTGACATGTCCAACTTTTGTGTCCCAGTATGTCAAAGAGTATATATTCAATACCCTCTGGTAATTTAACATAGCTATTGAAAATGGCCATTTATAGTGGATTTACCCATTAAAAATGGTGATTTTCCATAGTTATGTTAGTTTACCAGAGGGTAAGTATATCCCATCATATTCAATCCAATTTGGGTATGGGGATGTATGGGTCAACAATTCGATATCCCTAAAATTGTATGGTTACTACAACAATTTTGAACAGAATCTGCTGTTTGTTGGGCCTTCAACTTTGACCAAAACATGTTTATCCTCCAAACTCATTGTGCTTAGTTAATCTTTGCCCTTGCACCCTAGTTCACCTGTATCTGCACGGGAGCCAACGTGGCGTCGTCTTGTAAGATGAAGACGAACTGGTTCAGCACAGTATCGGCCTGCGTGGGTTTCAGCTTGCTGGTCCCATTTCCGGACATAACCGGACTTATCAACTAGAGTTGTGAACCAGTCCTGATATATACCGCGGGATATAATCTACATAGAATGGGTTGTTCAATGAGGGTACAACGGATATATAATGGCGATGCAAAGGAGATATAGTAGGAGACAACGGGATTTACCGATAATATGACTTTTTGCTCTGTTCAAAATAGGGGATATCTCCAAGTGGGCAGTTGCACATTGAAATGATGATTTGTTGGTGAGTCGCCCCGCTTTTGGTGGTTGAATCACTACATCTTACCAAACATGTAGGTTCCATAGTGTGGGTCATTTCCTCAAGTTTCAATTGTCTGTTGGTTACAAACCAATGTTATATGTTTGGTAGGTTTGTCTCACTGTTTTCCATGCTTATTATCAAACTTGGTTACCCTTACAAATCCTAGCATTTCTTGTGACTTTGTCGCAATGAATGGCTTGATTCATGTGAAAATCTTCAGGAAACCCTGGTTTTCACCATGGTTTTTCCATGTTTTTCCTATGTCTTCTTGTAGAATCTCCCATTCAACGTTCATGCCGTTGGTCATTTCGTCATGCCTTGGTGCCACCGTTGCGCCAGTCCACGTGTGCATCCCGGAGCCTGGCTTTGGGGGGAATGTACCAGTCATGGGGAAATGATGTTCTCATTTTTGTGGGAATCTCTTATATAATCTGATACAATCTCATATAATATAATATATATATATATGGAAAATCCCCCATTGATCATCATTTATAGTTGTTTTTCCCAGAATACTGTAAACCTTCATTGACTTCGGGGGATTCTCCGAAGGTCATTGCGGAGATCTTATTGGATATTTAGTTGTATCGTGGATGTTTCATGGGATAGTTTCTGGAAGATGTTATGGGAGATTTCTATGGGAGATTTTAGGGATAGAGATCATGGTGGTTGAGATATGGATGGATTGATGGATGGATGGGATGGGATGGGATGGGATGGGATGGGATGGGATGGGATGGGATGGGATGGGATGGATGGATGGATGGATGGATGGGATGGATGGATGGATGGATGGGATGGATGGATAATCGTGCTGTATGTTGATATGTTCAGCTTTTGGCCTGGAAATCGAAGAAATGGAATTCAAACATGGCAAAATTCAAGCCCATTTTGCGCGGGTTCTCAGTTAGATGTCAGGGTTTGTGTTAGGGCCTGTTAGGGGAGCAAGGGTACGAGCAGTGAACATGTATCACTTGCCATGGAAACATCCCAGGATCAAACCAGGCTGACCGGCTTTTCCTTTGCCATCACTCGTACTCAGCATGCCATTGTTGCAAGGTGATGATAAAGTAGCCTAACTAAGTTGGTTCATTTCACTAGGTTCACAGTTGGGTTTATGGTGGATGGATATATTTTTTTAATATCATATATATATATATATATATATATACATGTATGTACAAATAGATAGATAGACAAATAGATAGATAGACAGATAGATAGACAGACAGATAGATAGATAGACAGATTGTATACATAATATGTATACATACATGCATATATTGGGTTGTAAGCTAACAAACACAACTGGCACAACCTTGTGAAATTCTCATCATCCCAGTTAAGAAAACCCTCCTGTCCCGACAGTGACCTCGCAAAGATGGTATTCGCCGGCGGGAACCACTCATTGATTCCAGGGTTGGGCGGCAAAGAGGCCTGGATTTTACACGGGCTCCGGGCTTGGCCACCCCAAAGTATTTGGAGAAAATCCCGGCTCACCACGGGTGGAAATTCCGAATCCCTACAAACAACGAGTACTTTGGGATTTGGATCAACAGGTTCGCATTGAAAACTTAAGAGAACAAAAAACCGGCTGAATTACATAATTAGTTCAAATTTGAAACTGGAAACTCCCCTTTCTGAACTGATTGATTCATGTTTCGGCCATCAGAATGAATCAACATGGATGTGGGTCAAAATGGAAGACCTAGGGAACCACAGATGTTAGTCTAGTTTAGTATTAACCATCCATAATTTTTGGGTACCTAATTTTGACCCATACCCACATGATGGTTTTCTGCCGAATTTCTGAGTGCCCCCAGCTGCCAGCGCACGCAACTCGTGGATGAGGTCGACTTTGGCATCCTGGACAGAACAAAATGGGAGACAGTTGCATGGATGAAGCTCATATATATTAAACATATATTGTGTATATATAAAACTATTACTATTATTAATATTATTATATATATATAAATGAATTATGTATGTTTTAAAAAATATGGTTCATACAGTTTGTAATATATGGTGTATATACAGTGGTTTACAAATGATGTGTATATTATCGTGTATATGATATATGGCATATGGGTTTCTCTATGTATGTTGTGTATATATATATAATATTTATTAATATTTATGATATATGGCATATGGGTTTCTCATGGTTTCTCTACATATGCTGTATATATATACATATTGAATATAAATAATACATATTGTATATATATATATATATATTATACATATTGTATATATATATATAGAATAATTATATATATACATATGAGTTATATATGTATTTCATAAATATGGTTTATACAGTTTGTAATAATATGGTGTATATATATACTTATCAGTGGTTTACAAATGACGTGTATATTACCGTGTATATGATATATGGCATATGGGTTTCTCATGGTTTCTTTACATATGCTGTATACATACATGGTCTAGACACGTTGGAAGAAATGGTTTGAGCCGATCTCAGCCAGCTCAATACCTGGGATGAAAAGTGGCGTGCAAAGATCGTTGGATCAGATGGGCGAAAAATGATAACTGGAGGATCATCCCACGAATCATAACTGGTTACGATAACCCCAGTAAGTCCCCTGAAACAGTGGGGTTATCCTAAATATAAGTGCCTAACTTACCCAACCAACAGAAAATCGGTGGAAAGCCATCCCATTTCCGGCGCCTCGGCGGACGCGCCACCACCTGGGTAGACCATTTTCCAGTTTGGAACTCATTGGAATCACCTTAAATGGCCTTAAATGGGTACTTTCTGGTAATTTAGCCTGGCACCGTGGTGGATTGCCAGAGGGGGTTCGATGCAGAAACAGGTGATGTCATCAACTCAGGTGAGACAACAACTGGGGATATACAAGAAAATCACGATGGAGGCAAGAAACTAACATGTGTTTCTCCAAAATGGTTTCCCGCTAGTGAAATAGATCATACAAAGGATGATTAGGAGATATTGGGAGTCCACAATAGCACGAAATACGCGCACATGTTGATAGATATTCTGTTTTTTTTTCCAGAATCACTGGCAATCCAGTAAAATATCGAAGTTCAGGGGTGGTCATCTTCAACAACGATCTATTGAATCTATTGTCTGCCAATGTGGACCGTCTTGGTACATGAGGGTACAAGACAAATTTATGTTAGCCTCAGGAATTCCATTGAATTCCATACAGTATATGTGCAATCTTCAGGAATCACCGGTCAACTTTGGGTCATTTGGGGTATCCAAACCCAAAAGTTCAGCACTTACCACTGCTATTGTGAGTTTTTGGTTGACATAATATTCGCACGATTCCTTCCAATACAGCTGATTTATCGCGACCAAATTGAACACTTCCCCAAGTCAGCAACGTGTGTAGCAAGGCTGTTTCTTTGAGGTTGCTCTAAATCATCCAGTATAGTGGGTGCGTCTGAAACTGGGCTGTACCCCTCCCTCCCAAAAAAAAACAGTAGGAACATGATGCCAAACCAATAGATTCTGGCGTAAATTAATATGCTTTTTTTTTATGGTATGTTCAGCCACAAAGACACAGCAACCATCAACAACCCAACAAAACCCATATATTTGTTGATGAATCTCCCCCATTAAAATGGTGGTTAAATCACTGCGTCACCTCGAGGAGTGCCATAGACCCCATAGTCGAAGGGCGGCTCCTCATACCCATATCGATATATCATGAGAGTGACTGGGTTGTGGGTAATTTCTATAGCTGGGATGTGGGTAAAACATGGTAAAACAATAATACACCAACTCTTTGTGGGAATTGTGGAAAAACCACCTACAAGTATTTATGGTGATTTGGGGCGGGATGGTTTAAATTATTGTTTTACCCACATTAAATCCACTTCGGGGACTTACCAACTAGGGTTATTATTATGCTGTCATTATATGGGTAATTTTTATAATTCACTTGCCTGAAAAAAAAGATTTTGGGAGGATTCCCTCCATCCTAACCCTCATTCCAGTCAGGTCGCAGGTCGATCTTTTTTTTGACCCAGAGATATCTAAAAGTCTAAAAGGGATAGAGACACCATTGAACAAATAGAGAGATTGATAGATAGCCATATAACATATCTAACGTGTAACTGGGTTGTAGTATAGTGACTACCAACCTACTGACTGGGATGTCATTATGTATCCACCGTCAAGTATGACATTCGCCCAATACTCGTTTTGAAAATAAAGCGGAAATGTGGGGCCTTTGACTATCAGACATGGGGACGAATCATGCAAACAGTATCAAAAAATAATATATTTGTGGGCATTGACACAATGTTTTGCGGGCTCTGAAGTCTGAAATCATACAAACGTCACGATTTGCGGAGCTTTCCAAGTTGTTGGAGTGGCTGAGCCAAGATTGAGGATGGCACATCCAAAACTTTTGGCTAAACCGCCAGCAAATGGGTTGTGTGTTTGTTTTCCTTCTCGCACTGGGTTTGTGGAGAAGGAATATGTTTGATTGGTTGGTGATTTCAACCCCCTGAAAAATATGAAACTCATTGGCGTAATCGCAAATAGACGCAAAAACAACGCATGTTTGAAACCGGCCACCCCCTAACTTGGAAACCGGATTTGCTTAGGTGGGGTAGAAGTAAAACATATTCGCATTAGATTCATTAGATTCCCCCATGTTTGGTGGATTTATCGATGGGAAAATGCAACAAGCATCATTCATCGACTTAGAAACTCTAGCTTGACCATCATTTTCCCCACTAAAATTGTCGATTTAAATTAGGTTCACCCCAATCAGTTGTAACCTCAGTTTTAGGTACAGAAAGCAGGGTGATCTTCCTGGCTGATCCTCAATTTCCCCAAAAAAAGATCCCCATCACCTCCAACGTCCATGAACTCCCATTACAATTTACAATCAGTATTTTTTCCCACAGCAACTTATGACTTGGCGTCCCGGAACTGGACAGATCGGATCGGATCCTGACTCTGGCTGGAGGCCGCTGGGTCGATGCAAATGTATCTGAAGGCGTAAAACCTCAGAGTTTTCGCGAAGTCTGGAGTCCGGGCTGGAATGGCTGGAAATTCAAGATGCTTTGACAGAATACCAGGGGCTTGGAGGATAGAGTACGTATACGCAAATACATTTGTATAGACAGCATAGATGAACGCGTGTATTTTAGTCATTTTAATGTGTGTGTATATATATAATATTGCCTATAATTGTATAGCTGTTGTTTTCCATGTTGGAATTCGTGTGCCACCTTGATATTTATATACATGTTTCTCGTGCTGATCGGAATCATGGCTCGAAGGGTTGTGGAGCTTGTGGAAACAACCAGTTCAACAACCAGTTCAACAACCAGTTCAAGTTGATGTTCTTCTAGACGTCAGAGTATCTTTCAGAATATTTCCACAGAATCAACACATGCAAATCTCAGATTTCTATAGATTTCTGAGTGGCTGGCTGCTCATAAAAATCTGCAATGGCATGAAGGGATTGGTTCACTGGACCCAGAGGCGTTGTCACCTTCCGAAGCGCAGGAGCCGCAGGAGCCGAAAAAGGCCCCAACCCGGCCCCGACCGATGACGGGATTGTGATGTAGAAAATGATGTATCCCATAGTGCCGTGGTCAAAAAATGATATATACCTTATAATTAGATATAATTCGTATGTAAACCCCTATTAATACTATTGGTGCTGGGATGACCATCCCGCAATATGTACTGCCAGTGATGATTCCTAGCCCTTGGATGACCCCTTTTGGTACTGCCAGTGTTTTGTAGCTCTTTGGAAAAGCTAAGACAACTGAGATTGCCAACACCATGGTTGCGACCTATAGTAAAACGGTCTCTGTTTCCGATCAACTGCCCGTTTTTTTGTTGACAAAGTCACCGCGCGCCCATTCGTAAATCCCACTTTTCACGGCCTCCACCCCGGGAAGCATCAGATTTGTTTCAGGTCCTCGGGATTATTCCTCAAACAGAAACCACAATTTCTGGGGCGTTTCTGACCACTTTTGATTGCTGTAAATGCATGTAAATTCTCCATGTCCATTGCTATTGCTAGATCCACGGCAAAATCAAATTTTAGCTGGGTATGAAATCTTGCCCTACGGAAACATGCCGTGCCCCACAGAACCTACTTGGGGGCGCATCCCAGTAAGTAAGTGTCAATGACCCACATAGATATACTGTAATAACTGATACATTAATAGTGATTTTCCATATACAACTGGGTTATAGTATGTTATAGTTATGGGCACTGGTAGTTGATAATAACTAGTGATAATAGCATATAATAGTACATAATATTAAATAACGTATATTGGTAATAACTATTGATATCAACATCTATCAACTGGGTATAACTGGGTTAAAGTTGTCATCCACAAACTCGGCCCAAGATCCAGCCGGACCTCTGCCCCCAGTCGCCCGAGCCTCCTGCAAGCAGCCCAGTGCCTCACTGATACTCAGCGCATAGGCACCATCAAACTCTACCCCCTGCAGCACCATGGACCTCAGGTGCCAGATCTGGGCTTAAAAATGTGGAATACTCCATCAAATCTTACTGGTGCTGAGTAGGGAATGGGGGAATGGGATGAGTGTCAATAGTTACTATATGGATATCTAAGTATCTACGGATCATTCTCCATTCCCTTCTAAGATCTTCTAAGGACCAGTAAGAAATGGACATCAAACAATAGGGAAAATGATGACAAACCCATGTAGCAGGTTGCAACCTTAGCACGTTGAAACACCAATGGTCAGCAAGGGGTCAAGTTGGGGTACCGGGTACCTGTCCCATCATTTTGACCCCCGCAGACATTGGTTGAAAGATACAGGTGGTATCCTGTCACTGAAACAGCTCAGACAAATTTGATGACGCTTGAGCTGGCTGATTCTGACCCACGTTTTGTTCGCTACAGCCCCTTTTTCCGACTCCTGCACATTCAGCCCATCCTTCACCGGTATTGATCCACGGCACGAGCGGAATTGCTCCGGTCTCAACTGACATGAGGCTTCTGCAACCTGGAAGTTGACGTTGACACCGGTAGGATGCAGTTGGTTATGGCTCAAGACCCATGTACCAACTGAGTTTCACGCCAAAACAGCTGGTATAGCTGGATTAAAAAATCCCCATCTATTCAAATCGTATCATGGGTTTCAACATATTTCCAAATGTAGGAAATGAAAAATGTTGCTGGAACTGTAAAACTAACAAAACTAAGGGTGCCACCAGGAAGTAGGAAACAAACACTGGGAATTCCGCACATGGATCAGGTATCATTGAGCAGTCTCAACAAAAGACTCCAAGGATTCATGTGAACTTGAGGCGATTAACCAGCAAGCATACAGGACAAATAACGGTCTGTTTCCCCTTTGCAACATGAACAACATACCCTGCAATCAAACATGGCATAGATGATTTTCCCATTAAAACCTCCATTTACAGATGATTTTCCCATGAATTTATGGGAGATACGGAAGGGCCAAAGGAGGCCAAAGGAGGCCGAAGGAGGCCGAAGGAGGCCGAAGGAGGCCGAAGGGTCAACATATCTTTGAGATCCAACCCATGAAACGCCGGTCCCGGCCTGAGGCCATAGTAGAGGCACCTAGGCTTCAAGTTCTGCTGCAAGGCCATAGTTGAAGGCTGGAGATTGAGATGATATGAATAAAATTGAATAAAGGTGGGATACCCTGTGACTTATATTCATGTGGTTTCTATTGTACAGTTCATTATGAGCAAACCCCCACTCCATTCACATCCCCACTTCGAAAGATATTCCCGGGTATTCGTGAGAATGGCGATTTAAATCATGGTGATCTTCGGTCTATCGGGGTGATCGCATTTATTGCAACCTGGGAGGAAGCAAACCTGGTTATGGAGAACTAGTTCTACATGATTTTCCCCTCGCGAACATGGGACGCTTCCATTAGGTGTGGTTACTGGAAACAAATTTTTGCTACAACATGAAGGGCCTCCCAAATGACAAGTCTTGGTTTATAACTACATATAACTACAATAAGTGGGATTCTTGGATTTCTGGTATATACCTATATTTACACGGGGAAAACAAAACAACCACATCACCCAGGCAACCCAAGGCCCTGTGCCCATTGGTTCTGTTGGTTTGTTTGATATAGGGAATCCCATCAGTCCAATGCAGGTATATATCTGTCTATCATATCGTGTAAATTATGTGTGATATGTATACACACCGTTTGTCATCTTAAGTCATACATACATATATAGTATGTATCTATATATATATATGTAAATAAATATGCACATAAAAATGAACATGTGAATATATAAATATATACACATATACATATGTATAAATATATATACACATATACATATGTATATATATATATATATGTATGTTTGTATGTATGTATGTATGTATGTATGCATGTATGCATGTATGCATGTATGCATGTATGCATGTATGCATGTATGCATGCATGCATGCATGCATGCATTGTATGTATGTATGTATGTAACATATGTATGTATACACATGTATATATATATAGCGTATGTATATATATATATATGATCCCGTCTTCCGCCCGCGAGGTCCCCCCCCTCCCCCCCCCCGAATGGGATGGGTCCCCAGGTAGCCCCTTCCCAGCACCCCCTTCGCTTCTATTTGCAAGATATTGGCAGCATTTCTGAGGTCCAGCCTCGTATTTGCCAAGTATTTGCAGCCATTCTGACTACCAGCCTCCCATTTACTAGGTACATGCTACCCTTTAGACGACCTGCGTAGCACACATACTCCCTCAAAGTGCCTACGTGCTATCTATAGTTATATATAATTGTGCTATGTATCTACTTCCTATATATATATATATTTATTTACATGTTATAGATACATACATATGTGTGTATACATATATTCATATTCGTATTTAAATAAATATATATATATGTCTATACAAATATATATATATAGACACATATAAATATATATACATATATTCACATATATATATAAATACATATAAGCATATATATTAATAATATATATATATAGTATACGCAGTACCACACCCCCACCACACCACAGGGGGCAGGGGGGGGGCGGGGAACATAGCTCCTGTATATCCATACCCATCCTACTACTAACTACTACTAACTACTACTAACTACTACTAACTACTACTAACTACTACTAACTACTACTAACTACTACTAACTACTACTAACTACTACTACCTACTACTAACTACTACTAACTACTACTAACTACTACTAACCCCCCCCCACCCCCTACCCACCCACAGCGGGGGGGCGGGGAACATAGCTCCTGTATACCCATACCCATTGGGGAGGGAGGGGGGGGGACCTGCGAGGCTGCATCATATATATATATGTACACATATGTGTATATATATACATATTGGTATATATAAATATATATATGCATGTATGTATGTATATATATATGCATATAAATAAATGTCCATGTATGTATATATATGAATGTGTATGTATATAAATATATATGAATGTGACTGTGTATATATATCTATGAATGTATGTATGTATACGCGTAATTAATTCATGTATGTATGTATGTATGTCTGTATGTATGAATGTATGTATGTATTTATGTAAAAATATATATATACATATGTGAATGTATGTATATATATATATACATGAATGTGTATGTATACTGTATATATAAATGTATGGATGTGACTGTGTGTATATAAATGAATGTATGTGTATATATATATGTATACGTAATGAATAAATGTATGTATGTATGCATGTATGTATGTATGCATGTATGTATGTATGTATGCATGCATGTATGTATGCATGTATGCATGCATGCTTGTATGTATGTATGTATGTATGCATGTATGTATGTATGTATTTATGTATGTATGCATGCATGTATGTATGTATGCATGCATGTTTGTATGTATGTATGCATGTATGTAAGTATGTATTTATGTACGTATGTATGTATGTATGCATGCATGTATGTATGTATGCATGCATGTATGCATGCATGCATGTATGTATGCATGTATGTACGTATGTATGTATGTACGTATGTATGTATGCATGCATGTATGTATGTATGTACGTATGTATGTATGTACGTATGTATGTATGTATGCATGCATGCACGTATGTAATTACATATGTATGTATGCATGCATGTATGTATGTATGCATGCATGTATGCATGCATGTGTGCATGCATGTATGTATGCATGCATGTATGTATGTATGTATGCATGTATGTACGTATGTATGTATGTACGTATGCATGTATGTATGCATGCATGTATGTATGCATGTATGTATGTATGCATGTTGCATGCATGCATGTATGTATGCATGTATGCACGTATGTATGTATGTACGCATGTATGTATGCATGCATGTATGTATGCATGTATGTATGTATGCATGCATGTATGCATGCATGCATGTATGTATGCATGTATGTACGTATGTATGTACGTATGTATGTATGTATGCATGCATGTATGTATGCATGTATGTACGTATGTATGTATGTACGTATGTATGTATGTATGCATGCATGTATGTATGCATGTATGTACGTATGTATGTATGTACGTATGTATGTATGCACGCATGCATGTATGTACGTATGTATGTATGCATGCATGCATGTATGTATGTACACATATAGATATAGAGGTCCATCCCGATTGTGGAAGCCCCTCTTCACCATCAATCGTGCGGTTTCTCCGAGATCCGCACTAACAGGCGCAGGGTTCCATGCAAAGCTCTCCGACGTGACAGCCGTGACAGCGCCTGCACTGCCCCTGCCCAAAGGCTAAAGAACCTGAAAATAGCTGAAAATAGCTGGCCATTTGGGGATTCCCCCTACTAACCATCAGAATTCAGCCAAATCTATTTTTTGCTTTTTTAATGATGTTTCCCCAGCAAAACGATAGTGGATTCTAACCGACAAAAATTGGCACCTCATCAAATCGCCCTAGCCAAAAAGCGGGGAAACAAATAACGGAGGCATATAATGGGATATACAAGCAATATGATATCTGGGTGTCCAGAATTCTGGTGGATTTACCTTCGAAAATAGGGAAATATAGGCAACAAACCATGGGGACTTTTAGCAGGGTATTATGGGATACGGTGGGAAATATGATCAATATATATATAATATAATATATATAATATAATATATATAATATAATATATATAATATAATATATATATATATTATATATATATTATATATATTATATATATATCAATATGATATCTGGGTGTTGTCCAAAAACAGTGTATACGGTGTATACCCCAAATCAAGGAATATCCCTTGGTAGACATTAGCGGCTACCAATCTTAAATGAGTCTGGCTTCAACAGTCCAATCACACCACTGAAATCCATTGGTTCATCGCGGCAATGAAAAATCCTGTATAAATGGAGGTTTATAGCTGGGAACATCCTCTATCAATGGTGGATTGGAACCAATTGCTATGTTTGATTACCGGAGAGCGCCCCCCATTCAAATCCATCAAACTCGTAAGTCATCCTGCAACTTGCACACCCTCACCGCATGTTCCTCCCGGCCTCCCTGACATCCATAGCCTTTGTGAACGTCAAAGCTTCGCCATCACGGCAGGTGCTGTTTCAGTTGGGACGCGATTTCGCGGGTCACTGGGTATATTATCATGTTCAAGGAAATCTTGAAATCTTCCAGCAAACCATGGATTTTGCGATCATATTTTGGTGGGAAACCCATGGTTTCTTCTCTAATTTTTAGCCTGAAACAAAGATTTCTAAGATTGGCCACGGGGATGGAACCTCTGAAACTGGGTCACTTGCTTGTGAACTAGGAGTCGTCAGGGGCTCATGTCCGGGGCACGACACTGGGTCCTTGCTTGTGGGCCAACTAAGATGTTGAGAAAACTACCACATCCTGCCCTTTGGTCCATCCGATGGCTAAATCTGACTTGGCTATCTCTGAGTACAGTTGACCCCATTCCATGGGAGCCCAGTTGCTATGGGTCCATGATATGAAGTGTCCTTGAATTTTCTTCCTTTTGTTGGCTCCGCGGCACATGGAGCGTCTCATGACGTAAAAGCTCGGCGAAAGCGTGGACATCTGTTGCATGGAGTCATGGTGCCAGACGCTGAAAGCTCGAAAAGAAATTCATTTAGGGTGGATGGTCAAACATTTTTGAGGATGCGTGGCATTCATCGATCCTACGCAGCTTCGACGCAAAATTCAGGGACGTCGCCAAGTGCAGCCCCTGTGCCGAAAGAAGACTTTTTCGCCCCTTCGACCGTCTTCGACGCCATTTCTGGAGATCCCAGCCATGTTGGCAGATTAGTCTTGTTCCTCAGTTCGAAGACGTGCATTGCGGTTCGTGACCTTGGAAGTGCCCCAGGCTTGGATGTTTCCCGCTGGTGACAAATGTCCAGTTGTAATTCAGGGACTCCCAAGAATGTTTGGATTAGAAGGTATCTATATCTTACTTATTAACCACTTAGGTGGTCCTTTAGTCCAATTCATAAGTGGGTAATATAGGTTTTAAGTTGGGCCAGCGGGACAGCCCAGTTTGATCACTGGGGTTCTCACCACAAAATGGGATGAACCACCAAAATGCTAATGAGTGCGCGTTATATATATATATATAAATTATATATATATATATTGCAATGTAAACATCACACATATAGCGTAATGCACAAAAAAATGCATAAAATGAACATATAAAATAAACATATAAAATAAACATATAAAATAAACATATAAAATACACATATAAAATAAACATATAACATATACACTATATAATCTATGAATTTGGAATGTATCATATGGAATGTATATGGAATCTAATACACATATCATCTGTCATCGCAGCTAGATGGGCCCCTGGGTGTCCACGACATACAGCCGCAGCTGGTCGGCCCTCTCCACGATCTCCTTGCGCCTTGGGGCCGTTGGCTCCCGGAAGATTTATCTACCTATCACTAACCGATATGTGTATATATATTATATGTATATATATATATATTTACATAGGTATATATATATATATAGGTATATCTAAAAATTGGCTACCCAACAAAATCTTGTTGTCTTTTTCATTCATTGGCTTCCCCACTTCTTGGCGCCCACGTTGTGCGCCACCTCAATGGCGTATTTCTCCTGCCGACATCGCGAGAGTCAGTGGTGATGGGCGTTTCATAGGGATATAATATTGGATATATATGGTATATTTACTTCGACTTATCCCCACCATGACATCTATACGTTTTGTTAGTGGCAAATCTTCTGGCATTCTATCTGACATATTTTATCTGGCATATCTTCTGGCATTCTATCTGGCATATCTTCTGGCATTCTATCTGACATATCTTCTGGCATTTTATCTGGCATATCTTCTGGCATTCTATCTGGCATATCTTCTGCAATATGTTCTGGCATATCTTCTGGCATATCTTCTGGCATTCTTTCTGACATTCTATCTGGCATTCTATCTGGCAAATCTTCTGGCATATGTTCTGGCAAACATGCTGGCACTTTATCTGGCATACCTTCTGGCATTCTATCTGGCATATCTTCTGGCATTCTACCTGGCAAACATTCTGGCACTTTATCTGGCATATCTTCTGGCATTCTTTCTGACATTCTATCTGGCGTTCTATCTGGCATATCTTGGCAATCTTCTGGCATTCTATCTGGCAGTTGAGGGCCAGCGGTGCTCACTGAGCTCGGAGGGTCCCAGGTTGAGGTCCAGCGGTGCTCACTGAGCTCGGAGGGTCCCAGGTTGAGGTCCAGCGGTGCTCACTGAGCTCGGACGGTCCCAGGTTGAGGTCCAGCGGTACTCAGTGCGCTCAGACCCTTGCAGTTGAGGTCCAGCAGTGCCCACTGCGTGCGGAAGTTAGCGAAGAGCTTGGCGAAGAGTTGGCAAGGCGGAAGTGAACATGGAAGTGGAGGCAGAGGTGGTGGAGAAGGAGGAGGAGGAGAAGAAGAAGAACAACTCTGATAAAATCTAACAACCCTCACCTGGCAGGTGGGGAACTATACATATGTAATTATTGAATTGAACATGGAACTAACTACAACATACTACAACCATCTACAACCAACCTAGTAGTCAGATATGGGGACATCAAGGGCTTTTTGATTGGGAGTATCGAACATTTCAGAACGACTATATATGTGGTGCTTTAACCAGAAAAATGGGAAGAGAAAATCAGGATATGATGGGGATGCAATGGGGATGTTGTGCGAACATGATCCTTCTCATTCTTACTGTCATTCTTTTCACCAGCGGTGTTCTTGTCATTATTGCTAATTATCATTGCTTTTTGTATTGTAATAATCATCGTCATGTTCATTGTCGTTGTTCTTTTTGACTACTATTATCAATGTGGTCAGGATGACGCAATATTCATGTAACTAATTCATGATCGTTATTGCTACACGTCATCACTCCCATCATTGCCATTTGTATCCATTTTTATCTTAACAATCATGTTTCATTATCTTCTTCCTGCACCTGCACCTGCACCAACACCATCATCACCATCCTCATCATCATGACCATAATCATGATCATTGGCAGCAGCCCAAATGAGGATCGAACATATAGGAAGATGTCTGAAACACCAAGGATTTGCTACAAATACAACAGGTCCTGCATGTGTAATCCCATGGATTTGCACCCCTTAAAAAAAATATCACAACTTCCCTGTAGATTTCCCCAAACGGTGGATGATCCCCAAAAAAATGTCATTCCCACACATCCAACGCAAGTTGCTTCGGGCACGCTGCTCTTTAACCGATTGGGTCTCCGGACGTTGTGCATCAGAAGCATCTCTAAATCTGCGGGGCAGCGCCTGCTGCAGGTATCTTCTGGGATAATTAATCCATATATGTGGCCATGGGCTGACAAGACCTCGCGCCTGCTCATTTTCGATCCGAGGATCTAAGTAAGCTGGCTCAAACTACATGGTATCTATTGATCATCAATATGCAACGGTTTGTAACTGTGACATGGTTCCTTTTTACTACAACAACGAGCATCTTTGCTTGACTTCTGCACGACGTCCGCCCCAAGAGGCACACAACGAACTTGTAGAAGCCGTTCTTCAAACGAAATCGCCTCGGGCACGTCGCAGCCATGGTAGAAGAAACTGATGAGTCAAAATGGGCAACAGCAAAAAGAATGATGATTGCATCAGTATTATCATTATTATGTTCATCATAAACATCATCGTCACAATCATATATACTAATTATCATGATAATAGTAATATAATGATATTAAGTTACTAATGTCATTATACACTGAACAATGATAATGATGATGGTTATTGTTACTGCAGTATAATCATAAGATTCTCTTCGTTTCTGGCGACTTTTCCACATGCCGCCGCCCCATCAAGCTTGACCAGGGACGTCTTCTTGTCGGAGCCGTAGCCGATCTTTGGGCAGAGGGTGGATCCTGAGAGGCTGGACATCGCTGAGCATTTGTAGCACTGAAATTCTAAGCGTTCAATTTCGGGATTACATCATGGTATGATATTGATTATGTATGTGTGCAATGTACTTACGACTATGACTCAATTCCCATCTATCTACTTGTGACGACGCCTCAAGAACCGTGGGACGAACATTTCAAGAAGATGGTGCGAAATCTATCTGACAAGTGGAAAACGCGAGTTTGAACTGGGGATGAAGATCGATGAAGATGGCCTTCACCGTATTTCAAGAAATCCACTCTGCATCTAGCGCCTGAAAAACAAAGCAATCTTGATTCCTTCCATCCAACCCACCCATCTCTTCGTCTTGTTTGCGCCGCACCTCTGATGATCCCTGAACTGGGTATTGGACATATGGAAGAATATACCTCAGTTATATATGCGATACTACTATACATATCTATACAATCGATACAAACCATTTACAAGGCATGTTTCTCCATGTACTGCATCTCCCTCCCTCCATCCTTCACTCCCTCCCCCCTTCCACCGCGGCACCCTTGAAGCGACGTCGCACGCGGCCATCGATGCCGCGGGGCTTGCGCCAGGCGGGGTTCATGCGCTTGAAGCGATCCGCCTGGAACCGCGTGAACTTCTTGGTGCGCTTCCTGGGGTGACAGCTGGTGACCGTCCAGTAACCGTCCGGTAACCGTCCCGGATGTCGAACAAATCCAACCTTTCACCGCATATGATCGCTTGCCAGAAATCAAGCGCTGTGCATATGAATTATGTATCATTATGTGGTAAAGACAAGACTCAATCGTGTTTGATTTTACAATCTGGTGGTTGGGTTTATCACATTATTGGTTGGATCATGAAGATGTTCCTGACCCAGGGATCGATTGATCCAACTATATATGTATATATACATATATGTATATGATTGTATATGTGTACATATATATATATATATATAATATAGATATCATGTATAACTGGGGCTACCTGGCTATCAGCCAGTTACGATTCCTGGGATGCTCAGAGGCTCAGAAACAGCAGAAGGTGCGTGTCTTGGCGCTTTTTGAAGCTGCGGCTCAAAAATGGAGGAACATGCACAAACATAGGAATTACAATGAATTATATATATACTGTATATGGAATTATGTGTAATGTGAGTAAAACAATGCAAAAACAAATGGTATAAAAATTGTGATTTGGGGGATGGTTTATTATTGTTTTACCCACATTAAGGGATTTCAAAAGCGGAGTTGAATCAGCATGGTAGGTGCACATCAAAAATGGAGATTCGACGGTTCGACCAGCAGCATGGGTGAATTCCATCAAAAGATGGGGAATTGCTTCTGACCATGGTGGCACAACTATCACTGCAACTATCATCAACCTGATTACTTGAAGTACCAAACCTCATATATATGGCCAATCCCTCATTCAAAGAAAAATAATCATGAGAAAAAAAACATGAACAGTCTCTTTGTGGGTCCCAAGAAGTCAAGAAAAGATCCTGCATCCCAGTACTTATGGCTTCCACTTTTCACATCTTCATTTGACCCATCCCCAGCTATCCAAACATCCCCATGGTCGTGACATGTGAGCCATGAAAAATACCCCATCCTCCCATCCCGTTGTACTGGTTGGTCAATATTCATATGTCAAAAGAACAAATATTATGTGGTATCAATGGGGGTTCTAGTACTCCCAATGAAACCACCTCTGGCTACGGAAAATCGCCAATTTTAGATGATTTACCTATCATTCATGGTGGTTTTCCATAGCAATGTTAAATGACCATAACCCCCGATGCCCCGATATGAACCAATCACCACGTGTCTTCACAATCTTCCTCTTGTCCGCGGGAGTGGGCATGGCTCCTGAGGGTTGAGCGGATGCCTCTCAGGTCCCAGGGTGCCCTTAGACACAAAGGAAACCCCAAGTAGTGTTTGTTGGTCTATAAGTTATAAGCCCATCTAAATGTAGATATGTCTGCCATAATTCTAGTCGCTATAGTTATGAACACACTGTCCTATCTATGAGGCCCCTTCCTGGACTAATCTGGAAGTTTCTTACAATGGAACCCCAAGTTATCATCCAAGTTACCATACAAAGGAAAGCAAGGCTTTTGGGGTCCCCCATTATGAGAACGCCCCTACATGGCTTTGTCTGAGAATCCAGGTGTTTACCATCATGCTTCCTAATTATTAAAGCTGCCATTTAGGGGCTGGTCGAACAAACCCTATGTAGAGGTAACCAGCCTGAAACCTGGCTGGTCTTGGGAATGAACATTGGATACATACTTGGTGGCATTTCAGTAGTTTGCCACATTTTTGAGGTGACCCTCAGCACTGATGCCCAGGAATTGAAGAATCTTTCCCCATTTAGGCACTAGGGGCAATCCTTAGTCTCGACGGCTTTGAGTCTGCGTGTCCCGTACACACCTAGCCCTTGGTTTATTGGCAATAAACTAAAGATTATTTGGAAGTTTACCCCGTTGATTCCCTTTACTAAGTACAGCATGATATTGTGGATTCAGGAAGTTGCACTGTGGTTTTTCAGCGGTATATAGTAAATCTGTCACTGGAGATGGTAAGTCAATCCCGGAGGGTTTATGGTTTTGGGTTGACCACGTTTACCACCTGAAGAGTCAAAGACTTTGATGTATTCTTCATACCCTCTGGTAATTTGACAGTTTGCTATTGAACATGGCACATTTAGTTCGTGGATTTACCGAACTTAAAGATGGTGATTTTCCATAGCAAACTGTTAGTTTACCAGAGAGTATGTGCTTTGTTGATGATCACTGATCTGTACCTCCCCTGTCCCAGCCTACTCAGCACAGCTCACGGCGCTGGGGTCAAAATCTGAGAGTTCCCTTTGGACCAACAGCCGCAAAAAACGAGGTCGAGAGCTCCCAAATCTTCCAGGAAATGCATGGAAATCACAGTTCTTTTTGTTCCATCCCATAGAAATAACCATCATCATTTTTTCTCTGCGTCTTTTGTATGTGTTCCCCCTGAAATCCATTCTGTCTTGGTTCAAAAAACGGGATGAACTGATGGATTCTGCAGCCGCCCATCACTTGGAACCACACCCCAATGTCCCAAGTTCTGGCCGGTCTAAAGAGAAACAAAAAAAAATCAATCATCAAATTTGGTGGTAGACAAAGCCATTATATACTTGAGTATGTAGTTGTACGTCCCAAATTGTGTTCAACTCCCCCAAATCTGCAGCTCTAGCGCTCGAACACCCATGCTTCGAAGATATAATTAATTAATTGATTCATTAACTAATTAATTTATATATTATATATATTATAATAATTATCAAAAAAACTCTGTCCCCAACTAAAAAAAATCTGGCCACATATTTTATAAAGTTCAGCCCCCGGGCGGAAACAAAACCTTCACCCCAACCCCATCAGTGAAGCTTCCCTCCGCGGCCTTCAACTTGGCCGCAACCTGGGACTTGGTTCGCTTCAAGGGGTTCTCCTTGTCCTGGTTGAGATGGTTTGTCAACCCCCCATTATGGGGATATGCTACCAACAAAATGTGAGAATATACTAGGATGCGATGGGATATATACATATCCCATCGCATGATATATAACCCATGTACAGTATAACAAAGAATCATATCTTGGATTTGCTCAAAATTGGTGCGTGCTTAAACCATGGAAAAGTGTTTCCCCACCATTTTCAGACCATCACACTCGAAGACAATTATTCATGGGAATTGGGTTGCTGCTTTTGGGGGAGTCTTAAGGGCTGGTTTTGCTCTTGTCACAAGGCATCATGACACATCAAAAAGGCGGTGGGTACTTACCACCAATTGGTCTGAGGTCCGCTAACACTTCACGTGGGGTTGTCTGAATTTAGGGTACCCTGTAGCCTCAAAAATATTATTTATCAGTATATTCCCATTAAAATGACCATAGGTTGGGGATATCCTCGGGTAATAAAACGTGGCAATGGAAGCATTTATAAATACTATTTATATATAGATAACTTTTCCAGCTATAAACCTCCACAAGTTATAAACCATTTCCCAGCCAGCCATGTTTGAATACCAGAGGGTACCAAGACTACCAAGCACATGCTCCAGTTATTCCAATTTCAGACAGATCCACTGGTCCACCTCCCACGGCAAAATTCAAATCTTTTCTCCGCAGAAAAGAGTCAGGTGCAAAGTCTCGCTCGCCGGCAGCACCTAGCCAGGCAAGACAACCCTGGCACCTTTTGGGAGTCGTCCCCAAAACTTGACGATGGCAACAAGGACCACCAAGCCTCCTAGCTACATTATATGTGTATGTCAGTGTATGTATGTATATATATATATGGCTATGAGTCAAAACTGTGTATGGAACGTTCCGCGCTGTTCCGGACGTATGGAACGAAGGGGTTTCGTAATTGGTCTTGCTCCGGACCTTTGGAATTGTGATGAAATATAAGTTGTACATAAATATATATATATATATATGTATACTGTAAATATGTGTAATATATGTATATATGATATTATATGATTACATCTCAAGGATATGCACGTTGAAGCTACTACCGCTGGCTGCCGCTCATTTTTACTTCTCATCTGTGCGGCATCCTTGTTGTACACCTGTTCAACGCAGGTTTGCCTTGCATGGCTAGTGCTCGTGCACTAGCTAGGACATAACTGGTAGCCTGGTAGCCAGCCTCACCCACTGGCTACTATGTGAAGCTGTCCGCTCAGCTTCAGACCTGTCACGCAGGTCCCACCTCCTACTCTTCTAACTCAGAAGTCCCGGTCCCTATGGGGTAGATTGTGTCCCCGCGGTCCCCGCGTAGCAAGACTCTAGGCTCCCAAAACCCACGCGCAAAGGATGGCTTAGGAGCAGTCTATGTGAGAACCTGCCGTTTGTTCACGCGGAAGCGGGTCATGGATGGTACATGGGTGGTCCGGGTCTGGAACGGGTATGGAACGGTATGGAACGGGGTCTGGAACGAAACGGCCCACTCCAGCACAGCTCTGCCACCACGAAGCGCATCTTTATCAAAATTGGCAGTGTGGAGCGAGAGTAGCGCAGCAAGCAATTCTTAGACTCTTAGACTGCCAGCTGGCAACAGCCAAGCGCATCTCTACCATCAAACATCACAGCTGTGCCACAGCGGGCAGCAACTGTAAGTGGTGCAGGCGCAAACCTGCCACAGGTTGAGAGGGAGGGAGGGTTACAAGCAATCCATTCTTAGACTGCCAGCTGACAACAGCCAAGCACATCCCTACCATCACACAACAAACGCTGCAGGCACAGACTTGCCAACACAATCACAGGGCTCGGGCATAGTAAACCTATTCTTGCATGTACACACTCATGTATGTATGTGCGCTCAAGTATGCGCGTACAAATGTAAAATCAGACTGCACATATTCAGGTGTATATATATATCATAACGTATGGATCAGAGGTATGGAACAGAGGTATGGAACGGATCCTTCAAGGAGGTATGGAACGGGGGTATGGAACGGGGGTATGGAACGGGTGTGGTCCCGGAGCTTGTTCCGGACCTCCTATTTTGACTTGCACCCATATATCATTATATATCATACACATATAATCATATCATTTCCGTAACCTGCTATAACCCAGTTATATGTGGGATATACCCACATATCTAATCATATCTATAATCTATAGGTAGTATTATAACAACCGGTCACCAACTGGTATAAACATCACAAAACCCCAATACTTGAGGATACCATGGGATATGAACCACGAATAGTGGGGATCCAACTGACAGAAACTGGGCAGCAACAGAACTTTTTTCCACCGAAACTGGAGCCAAAAGCTGGACCACATTGCTGGGTATGGTTCAAACTTCGTGTTTATGGTTGAAACGTGTTGAAACCGTTAACACTTAATTGGTATTTTTTCTGTGTCGCTGAATCTTGAAATTTGACCCATATCCACGCTGATCTTTGGGTACTTTGACCATCTTTGACCACACTGCTAGAAAAGCTCCGTGCTCTCAGTGCTCTCCTTAACTAACTTAGCACAAGTTCATATCCCGAAAGAGTCGCATTCTCTTCATGCCTTCCAGAGATAGCAAACCCGAGTCCGGATGTGCAATCGTTGGCATGCTCGGATCCTTGGGGTCGTCGTAGCTCCAATCCACTGAGCGAGAGGCAAAGGTCTGAGAAAGTGCCACCACCTGTGTCTGAAAATGGACGATTTAGCCCTTGAAAGTGGCCATGTAAATAGTATTGAATAGGGAAAATGAATGAACATGATGATTCTCCGGTAATCAAACATGGCTTGCTGGAAAATCCACCCTTCAATACTATTTTTCCTAGCTATCAACCTCCATTTATAGGTTATTTTTTTTTTCCAGCGGATGGACGCGGATGGAATGGTCCCATTTTTGGACAACCCCACCTTCAATTCACCGCACCGGCCGAGCCGATCAGTGCTTGCCGTATCCTCAGTTGCCAGCCCAGAATGTTGCGCCGGGGTGCAACTAGCTTTGTGCCTTCCAGTAAACTAACATAGCTATGGAAAGTGGACCATTTGATAGCTAATTTAATTTACTTTCTAAAATTAGCAATTTTCTATATTAAATGACAAATTACCAGAGAGTAGCTTGAATCTACCCATTCTTTTGGTGAATTCCTCCATTTTTGGCCCTCTCTGGTATCAGTAGAGTCGACTCTGCATCCCCTCCCATCATATCCGCGGTGCGTTGCCGCTCCACTGGCAGCCCTTCCGATCCAAGGCATAGTTCAGCAGTTGCTGACAGCTGGGCTCCGGTGCAGAGAGTAATTCCTCATCGAAGAGCAACTGGAGTTTTTCAGTGTAGCGGTACAGGATGAAGCCCACATTCAAAACCTGGGCCGCAGCCAATCTCAGACCTGCTGCATTTTTGTTTGAAAGCTGGTTTGTAAACATCCGCGATACCGAAAGAACATATTAAAGCAGGCATCCAAGGATGAGAAAAGTTGGGGGAAACATCGGCAGTTCAACGATTAACACCTGCCTGGGATGTCAGCATCACCAGGGCATGTTGGCCTCACTAGTACGAGATAGTACGAGTACGGGTCAAGCTTGTGGGTCGAGTCAAGTCAGAATCCTGAAACATGGCATGTCTTGCGATCAATTCTAGAAATGGCAACAGTCAGAGTTCACGGTCTTACATCTTGACCAAAGATGTTTCGGTGGCTACATCCCCTGGTTGCCTTCCCCCATCCCCAACCTACAAGTTTCTTACTGTAGTGTGATGATATCGAAATACCCGCGAGTGTTCCTTTGATACCATCTGTCCTCAAGAATCATAGTCTCATTTCCGGCATCACCCTCCGGACGGATGTCACACATGTTTTGGAAATACTGTAGTTTAGACCATTTGCGGCTTTCCCTAAGATTAACCGTCATTTCTAGGGCTCGACCATTCCGTCGCTCTAAATCTCCGTACTCAGTAAGCAATCACAACCATGAAAAAAACATTTAAAAAACACGTTGACATCTACATGAGTGTGTCGAAAAATGAAGTGTATGTATGTATAATGTGTAATGTATATGTAAATATGTCTATGTCTATGTCTATGTATATGTGTATGTACGTATGTATGTACGTACACTGGTAGGACAAAAGTTGCGCTTGCTGAGCTTCCCACAGTGAACATGGTTGGTTTCTTCTTCTGCACACCCTTTCCCCGTAGAATCCTAGCATGGAGCTTTGTCGTACCCCGGTCGCATTTTCACCCTCCAAAAGCTTTAAAATCTTATATATTTAAAAGAGGGTGATAATTGACCGTCCCACGCCTGCCACGCAAAACGGACTTGAAAATGTGATCCGCGGGTGACCGAAATGGATGTTTTGTAAAGCTTTCAAGAAGCATAAACTTTGTTCCTCCTGAAGGGTACAAAAAGCTTATTGAGTGGGGATTGCCAAGTCGTTTGCTGATTTTTGCACCTGCTTCAACATGTCTGTCTCCAACCTCTTTGCCTGCACTGCTACACATGTGCCGTGACGCAGGGTACAAAAAGCTTATTGAGTGGGGATTGCCAAGTCATTTGCTGATTTTTGCACCTGCTTCAGCTTGGTCATTACTCCACATAGCATGTCTGTCTCCATCCTCTTTGTCTGCACTGCTACACATGTGCCGTGACGCACTGGTAGGACAAAAGTTGCGCTGGTTGAGCTTCCCACAGTGAACATGGTTGGTTTCTTCTTCTGCACACCCTTTCCCCGTAGAATCCTAGCATGGAGCTTTGTCGTACCCCGGTCGCATTTCCACCCTCCAAAAGCTTTAAAATCTTATATATTTAAAAGAGGGTGATAATTGACCGTCCCACACCTGCCACACAAAACGGACTTGAAAATGTGATCCGCGGTTGACCGAAATGGATGTTTTGTAAAGCTTTCAAGAAGCATAAACTTTGTTCCTCCTGAAGGGTACAAAAAAAGCTTATTGAGTGGGGATTGCCAAGTCATTTGCTGATTTTTGCACCTGCTTCAGCTTGGTCATTACTCCACATAACATGTCTGTCTCCATCCTCTTTGTCTGCACTGCTACACATGTGCCGTGACGAAGGGTACAAAAAGCTTATTGAGTGGGGATTGCCAAGTCATTTGCTGATTTTTGCACCTGCTTCAGCTTGGTAATTACTCCACAACATGTTTGTCTCCATCCTCTTTGTCTGCACTGCTACACATGTGCCGTGACGCACTGGTAGGACAAAAGTTGCGCTTGCTGAGCTTCCCACAGTGAACATGGTTGGTTTCTTCTTCTGCACACCCTTTCCCCGTAGAATCCTAGCATGGAGCTTTGTCGTACCCCGGTCGCATTTTCACCCTCCAAAAGCTTTAAAATCTTATATATTTAAAAGAGGGTGATAATTGACCGTCCCACACCTGCCACGCAAAACGGACTTGAAAATGTGATCCGCGGGTGACCAAAATGGATGTTTTGTAAAGCTTTCAAGAAGCATAAACTTTGTTCCTCCTGAAGGGTACAAAAAGCTTATTGAGTGGGGATTGCCAAGTCATTTGCTGATTTTTGCACCTGCTTCAACATGTCTGTCTCCAACCTCTTTGCCTGCACTGCGACACATGTGCCGTGACGCAGGGTACAAAAAGCTTATTGAGTGGGGATTGCCAAGTCATTTGCTGATTTTTGCACCTGCTTCAGCTTGGTCATTACTCCACATAACATGCCTTTCTCCATCCTCTTTGTCTGCACTGCTACACATGTGCCGTGACGCACTGGTAGGACAAAAGTTGCGCTTGTTGAGCTTCCCACAGTGAACATGGTTGGTTTCTTCTTCTGCGCACCCTTTCCCCGTAGAATCCTAGCATGGAGCTTTGTCGTACCCCGGTCGCATTCCCACCCTCCAAAAGCTTTAAAATCTTATATATTTAAAAGAGGGTGATAATTGACCGTCCCACACCTGCCACACAAAACGGACTTGAAAATGTGATCCACGGTTGACCGAAATGGATGTTTTGTAAAGCTTCCAAGAAGCATAAACTTTGTTCCTCCTGAAGGGTACAAAAAGCTTATTTAGTGGGAATTGCCACGTCATTTGCTGATTTTTGTACCTGCTTCAGCTTGGTCATGCTTGGTCATTACTCCACATAACATGTCTGTCTCCATCCTCTTTGTCTGCACTGCTACACATGTGCTGTGATGCAGGGTACAAAAAGCTTATTTAGTGGGAATTGCCGCGTCATTTGCTGATTTTTGCAGCTGCTTCAGCTTGGTCATTACTCCACATAACATGTCTGTCTCCATCCTCTTTGTCTGCACTGCTACACATGTGCCGTGACGCAGAGTACAAAAAGCTTTTTTAGTGGGAATTGCCGCGTCATTTGCTGATTTTTGCACCTGCTTCAGCTTGGTCATGCTTGGTCATTACTCCACATAACATGTCTGTCTCCATCCTCTTTGTCTGCACTGCTACACATGTGCCACATGTGCTGTGACGCAGGGTAGGACAAAAGTTGCACTTGTTGAGCTACCCACAGTAAACATGTTTGGTTTCTTCTTCTGCACACCCTTTCCCCGTAGAATCCTAGCATGGAGCTTTGTCGTACCCCGGTCGCATTTCCATCCTCCAAAAGCTTTAAAATCTTATACATTTAAAAGAGGGTGATAATTGACCGTCCCACACCTGCCACACAAAACGGACTTGAAAATGTGATCCGCGGTTGACCGAAATGGATGTTTTGTAAAGCTTCCAAGAAGCATAAACTTTGTTCCTCCTGAAGGGTACAAAAAGCTTATTTAGTGGGAATTGCCACGTCATTGTGTTTTTGCACCTTGCTCAGTGGTTCATGCTTGGTCATTACTCCACAATAAACATGTCTGCTCCATCCTTTTGTCTGCACTGCTAACATCTGTGCTGTTGATGTGCAGGGTGCAAAAAAGGCGAATTTTAGTGGGGGAATTTACGCCGTCATTTGCTGATTTGAGTGACTTCAGCTTGGTCATTCTCCACATAACATGTCTGTCTCCATACTCTTTGTTGCCACGCTTACACATGTGCTGTGATGCAGGGTACCAAAAGCTTATTTAGTGGGAATTGCAAACCGTACATTTGCTGATTTTTGCCCTGCTTCAGCTTGGTCATGCTGGTCATACTCCACATAACATGTCTGTCTCCATCCTCTTTGTCTGCACTGCTACACATGTGCCGTGACGCAGGGTACAAAAAGCTTTTTTAGTGGGAATTGCCGCGTCATTTGCTGATTTTTGCACCTGCTTCAGCTTGGTCATGCTTGGTCATTACTCCACATAACATGTCTGTCTCCATCCTCTTTGTCTGCACTGCTACACATGTGCCACATGTGCTGTGACGCAGGGTAGGACAAAAGTTGCACTTGTTGAGCTACCCACAAGTAAACATGTTTGGTTTCTTCTTCTGCACACCCTTTCCCCGTAGAATCCTAGCATGGAGCTTTGTCGTACCCCGGTCGCATTTCCATCCTCCAAAAGCTTTAAAATCTTATATATTTAAAAGAGGGTGATAATTGACCGTCCCACACCTGCCACACAAAACGGACTTGAAAATGTGATCCACGGTTGACCGAAATGGATGTTTTGTAAAGCTTCCAAGAAGCATAAACTTTGTTCCTCCTGAAGGGTACAAAAAGCTTATTTAGTGGGAATTGCCACGTCATTTGCTGATTTTTGTACCTGCTTCAGCTTGGTCATGCTTGGTCATTACTCCACATAACATGTCTGTCTCCATCCTCTTTGTCTGCACTGCTACACATGTGCTGTGATGCAGGGTACAAAAAGCTTATTTAGTGGGAATTGCCGCGTCATTTGCTGATTTTTGCAGCTGCTTCAGCTTGGTCATTACTCCACATAGCATGTCTGTCTCCATCCTCTTTGTCTGCACTGCTACACATGTGCCGTGACGCAGGGTACAAAAAGCTTTTTTAGTGGGAATTGCCGCGTCATTTGCTGATTTTTGCAGCTGCTTCAGCTTGGTCATGCTTGGTCATTACTCCACATAACATGTCTGTCTCCATCCTCTTTGTCTGCACTGCTACACATGTGCCACATGTGCTGTGACGCAGGGTAGGACAAAAGTTGCACTTGTTGAGCTACCCACAGTAAACATGTTTGGTTTCTTCTTCTGCACACCCTTTCCCCGTAGAATCCTAGCATGGAGCTTTGTCGTACCCCGGTCGCATTTCCATCCTCCAAAAGCTTTAAAATCTTATATATTTAAAAGAGGGTGATAATTGACCGTCCCACACCTGCCACACAAAACGGACTTGAAAATGTGATCCGCGGTTGACCGAAATGGATGTTTTGTAAAGCTTCCAAGAAGCATAAACTTTGTTCCTCCTGAAGTATATGTATATATTTCTTTATTTATTTATGTATATATTCAATATATATATATATCTCTCTCTCTCTCCCAGCTTTTCCATCCTCCAGGCCTGATTTTTGCCATGCTCCTTTCTTCGCCTCCAAATTGGAGGCGCAGAAAGGACACGACGGACACGACGGACACGACGGACCGGTACCGTCCGCTTGCGGACACCGAGGTATCCATAATACCGTGAGGCACCGAAGATAGCTGGTGGGTATCATCTGTATTGGGGCGAAAACACATTGGGATTTAGTGGGATTGAATGGTGATTTAATGGGATTTAGTGGTGATTGGGATTTAATGGAATTTAGATAGCTAAGTTGGTGCAAAAAAAAACTCAAAAAACGATTTATTAGGTTTCTGAAAAGTTTTGTGGTCGATATATCGAACTAGTTACTTGGCTTTATAAACTAACGATCAACTGGGGCGCCTCACCTTGGCAGTGGAAAAAAAGAGAGGTTTTCCATGGTGAAAAACCCATTGATCACGCCAACTGATCTCCCAAGTATTGGGTAATCCCTCCCAAAATTGAGTTCCGCCCTTGGAACCTTGCTTTTGTATTGGATCTATTCAGACTTTAGTGACTTTAGATCCCATATTGGATGGGAATGATTTTTCCAGCAAAACTGTCCTAAACTTATGGTATTTAATTACAGTTTTTTGCGACTAGAAGGGCATGGGATTATCTTGGGATATGTATTGGGGAAGCCATTTAATCCATAAGTGGACCACTATCGAAGTTCTAACCCTTCCAGTATGACTATCTACTGAGGTTGTATATATCCCAAAATTAAACAGAATAATAATTTACCCATAATACATGAAGGGTCCCGCATGTGATAGGTCAATTGGTTTGTAGCTACAATAACTGGTGTTGGAGAACTATGTCCTGGCTTATTGCGTTGTTCGTGTCACCAAGGATGGTGGATTGGTAGCATGGGTATATGATAATGCCTATTGCTTGCATGTTCCTCCTGGTGCTGAAGAGCCAATGGTGCGATCCTATGGGAGTGCTTGATAAGATTGGTGTTGTGGGTGACCACAGCTGGCAGGTGGACGCCAGTGGGTCAGAGATGTCTTGAGATGCGCCCAGTTTCAACGGTTCAGAAGGTTGGAATGGAGATTAGATGTCTGCAAGTGTACAGTGATCTCAAGGGCGCGCAATTTGAAACATAGATATATCTAGAGCAAATTGGGGTTATAGGCCAACAGACACTACTGAAAAAACGGTTGCCCTTTCTGTATACTTGGCATGTTTGGAATATTGGCATACCAATGTGGATTGCAATTAAATTTGCCAATCTCAAGTGCAGATAAATCATCACACCGCCCTGATATAAAATACCCACGCATCACCGGCATTGAAACTCCACAGCTTAGTTTCACCCCATTAGCTAGTTCGTTATATCCCCCGTGAACCCTTGAATTCATTGGCCAAGCGATGTTCACCAGCTTAGCTATAAGAATCCCATCAAATCCTATGGATTCCATGAACATATCACCGTTTTGGCTGATGAATCCCATTCAGCATTATCCATAGCCAGTTTTCAATTGTCTTCAAGTGTATTAATACATAAATGCAGCCATCATATCCACAGTTATGGCCCTACCAGTTATAAGTACTTATAACATCTGATAACACCATTTATGGAAAGTATAATCCCATTGAAATAACCAGTTCACCATTTAGAATTGGTATAACTGGGGCCACAACTGCAGCCCCAGCTGCGACGAAGGTCCTTGAAGCACTTCTTTTCTGGAAGGGATGCTGGCCGGGGCGGTGGCATGAAATCCATCGTGCCTGAGGAGCGAAACGCAACGAATTCCCGAGGGGATCAGGGTTTGACCACTTACAAGGTGGGGCCACCGTTTACGATAGCGAAGTTGGTGAACATAACTTCAAATTCACTAGGCTTTATGATACGCAAATAACTATAATATTCATGGGGTTTATAAACCAACTTAGCCAACTCGGGGGCCCCACGTTGTAAGAATAGGGTATACCGATGTCACATTGGAGGTGACCAAGTCTAAATACCAGGTAAGTGGGTCTCAAAAGGAATAAAATGTCCCTTTCATGGCATACCCCAATCAAATGGCCATTTGATACGGACAGATTATCGGGAAATGATATGAAATGATGATAAGCCACTGGATTATGGCTAGCCGATTTTCAGACAAACGCATATGGTTAACAAACATATTTATATTTAAATTATATAACGGTTATATATGGGATAGCCCCACGAAAAAAGGGGACTTCGTAGCTAGGGTTATGAATACCACGATCTGTGGGATGACCCTAGCTTAGGTTCGGATTTTTTTCACAATATTTAAGCACATATAGTGGGACTGGGATTAGTGGGGATATATATATACATATATATATGTATATATATATATACATATATAATTATATATATGTATATATATATGTATATATATATATATATATGGGTTTCCATAAATGGGGTACCCTAAAATAATGGATGGTTTACAGTAAATATATATATATACATAAACAACTAATAAGATGGATGATTTGGGGGTACCCCTATTTCAGAAACCCCCATATTATATATATATATACAAATATATATATATATACACATATATATATACATACATATATATATATACATATATATATGGATACATACTTAAAACTATCTCATACTACCCTCTGGTTAATTGTTACATAGCTGTGGAAACCATGGCCCATTTATTATATATATACATAGTTCGATGATTTACCATGATTTACCTAGACCTACATGAAGATTTCACAAAGAAAAATAATCAACCATGGTGTGCTCCCCATTTGTAAACAGACAGTTCACTGCAGGGCACCCCCTTTTTAGGGGTGACCAAAGAGAACGGGTATCTTCCATGATACTTTTCACATGTCACCACAGTGGTAGGGAAAGATTGCATACACAGCGTTTTTGTCCATGCTGTTCAACCACCGTTGTGTTGTTCAACCACCATTCTGCATTTAGATTATCTGGATGTGGCTCATAACATTGAGACTTTCCCGCACATTTATAGGCTAAAGTATCTCAGATTGACTATGGTTCATAACACTCCTGTAAACCAACATAGAGGCGGAAAACCACCATGAATGTAGATTGTGCTCCTAAGGAAACCATGGTTTTCAACATGTTTTTGTATGTTTACCATAAGGGTGACCAAATATGTTCCATTAACGACCATTGAATCAACATTAAATCCTCATCTATGTTAGTTTACCAAGGGGTAGATTATATCTAGATTACTGTACATTTTAGATCATCCACTTTGTCACTGGGAGACTGTCCAATCAACCACATTTGTTCACCGATGGGGATGATGCGGGGTTGCAGCAACACGATGTAAGCTGTCACACCAAGTTATCGCACAGGAAGGGCCCCCCCAAACGATAGGTAAGTTTTTTTAACATTTTTTTAAACTAGGTCATAGCAACATAAAATTGTTCATTTCTAGATGATGCAATTGATAATTTAGCCTTTGTTTTAAGGTGATATCCAGTTCGCTGATGTGAACGAACTCGAGGGTAAGTGATGTCACCAAAATTTTTGAAAACTTCTATGTGTTTCATGTCTGCGTTTTCCATTGCCAAGTTTGATACCCCAATGTCGGGTACACCATGGTGCACCAATTTTCAGGAGATGAATATGAACATTTGCCGCCCATTTTGATGTTCATCAGGGGACCACAGTCATGGCCATTTATACTCATAAGTTATAACTAGTTATAAATGAGATTATACATTGCATAATTGAGGTTATAAGTACTTATAACTGGAAAAGGACCAAAACTGGAGGGTTTTGATCCATGATCATTTTACCCTATGACCATCTGAAATCATCTGAACATGAGAATGTTTTTGGGTTGAAAACCATGACAACTATGTGTTTGCAAATGATTGCAATAAATGGGATTAATGCATGAGCATGAAGAGACATGACCCCCAGGCCCCAGTTATAAATTGATTTATCATCTCCAAGAACTATCGTGATATCGTCCATAAAGCCGAGTTATTAGACTTGTGTTCACCTTGTATGGGTCAAGTCATTTCTGCTTCGATTGGATGGTTTCTGGTTGGGAAATGGTGACCAAAAACGTCGTGACGGAATTCTGGAATCATGGTGCACGGATTGTGGGAATCATCCCCATGACTGGCCTTATTTGTTCGGTTGCTAGACATTTCTACCCAGATGAAAAAAACAGTTTTATCCCTGGTAATCAATTGATTACTAGAGGCGCTAAAAAAGCCAATGTTTTCTCGGTTCTACAAGGTGGGCCCAGTTATGTTGGTGAACATAACCCCCAAGATTTCTAGCTCTTCATATCCCCCGGAAAAAAAAAACTAGTGATTGGAGTTATGAAAACACCATCACTTAGCTGACCTAGCTATCTAAATCCCATGAAATCCCAGACACAGATCACCATGAAATCCCATTAATTAAATCACCATTCAATCCCACTAAATCCCAATGTGTTTTCGCCCCAACCCATGGCATCTACCCAGCCGGAAGAAATCTATGGCATCTATGGCACACCACGGCGAGGAGACCGATGACAAGCAATGGGAAATCCAAAGCGTGGGGGAGGAGTCCGCCATGGGAGATCAGCGTGGATTTAACGCTGGAAAGGAGGGGTAAAGCAATCCCAATATGTATTGTGTATATATATATATATATACATATGTACAGTATATAAATATTCAAATCTATTATGTATTATACATATTATTTGTACATGTGTATGTACATATTGATTAACATGATTTAACCTTCTTTTAAACCAATTTGGTGGGTTTCACATGATTTAACAATCGAAAGAAGGGATAGTTTCGCAAGCCACCTCGTCGTCGATTTCACCATCGCCTTTTGAAACGGCATCCATTTGTTATCCCGTCCAGCTACAGCAGGCAGCGCTTGGCATCATGTTCATATAGTACGTTGATGCAGTTTCTTCCGAGTCTTGCTGGGCAACTGTTACAACCCAAAGTCTGATGGAAATCTACTGTGGCATGAATATAGAAAATGTATTAACATACACACACACATATATATATAGATAGAGATAGATAGATAGATAGTTAGATAGATAGATAAATAGATAGATAGATAGATAGAACCACCAAATGTGATTTAGGGCGCGGTACCCGAATGTGTTTCTGCCCAGCAAGTCATGAGTCATGGCCATTTCAGGATGTCCAATTTTCGGAGAAACACAAAGTGAGGTCCTTTAGATAGCGATATTAGGAGATTTCCATAGTCATGGGGGTACCCCAATAGCTGGATGGGTATATAATCATGGAATTTCCTTTGAAAATAGATGATTTAGAGGATACCCCCATGTCAGGAAATCTCTATATAATTATAGGGATTTTAATAGGGACATAATGGGGATTTTAATGGGG
>CAMXCT020000337.1:230075-266974 GCA_947184155.2 Cladocopium goreaui | reverse complement strand
GTGTCACGCCTGCCACGCAAAACGACGGTGGATGTGAGTTTGTGCCACGTCTGCCACGTGAAACGAAGGTGGATGTCACCAAGTGCCACGCCTGCCACGCAAAGTGACGCGGCGCCCCGGGCGACAAATCCGGCCCAAGCGCGCCACACAGTACCATGAGTGCCACGCCTGCCACGCAAAACGACGGTGGATGTGAGTTTGTGCCACGTCTGCCACGTGAAACGAAGGTGGATGTCACCAAGTGCCACGCCTGCCACGCAAAGTGACGCGGCGCCCCGGGCGACAAATCCGGACCAAGCGCGCCACACAGTACCATGAGTGCCACGCCTGCCACACAAAACGACGGTGGATGTGAGTTTGCGCCACGCCTGCCACATGAAACGAAGGTGGATGTCACCAAGTGCCACGCCTGCCACGCAAAGTGGCGCGGCGCCCCGGGCGACAAATCCGGACCAAGCGCGCCACACAGTACCATGAGTGTCACGCCTGCCACGCAAAACGATGGGGGATGTGAGTTTGTGCCACGTCTGCCACGTGAAACGAAGGTGGATGTCACCAAGTGCCACGCCTGCCACGCAAAGTGACGCGGCGCCCCGGGCGACAAATCCGGACCAAGCGCGCCACACAGTACCATGAGGGCCACGCCTGCCACACAAAACGACGGTGGATGTGAGTTTGTGCCACGCCTGCCACATGAAACGAAGGTGGATGTCACCAAGTGCCACGCCTGCCACGCAAAGTGGCGGGGCGCCCCGGGCGACAAATCCGGACCAAGCGCGCCACACAGTACCATGAGTGCCACGCCTGCCACGCAAAACGACGGTGGATGTGAGTTTGTGCCACGCCTGCCACGTGAAACGAAGGTGGATTTCACCAAGTGCCATGCCTGCCACGCAAAGTGGCGCGGCGCCCCGGGCGACAAATCCGGACCAAGCGCGCCACCCAGTGCCATCTGTCCCACGCCTGCCACGCAAAACGAAGGTGGATGTCAGGTTGTGCCACGCCCGCCACGTGAAACGAAGGTGGATGTCAGGTTGTGCCACGCCTGCCACGCAAAGTGGCGCGGCGCCCCGGGCGACAAATCCGGACCAAGCGCGCCACACAGTACCATGAGTGCCACGCCTGCCACACAAAACGACGGTGGATGTGAGTTTGTGCCACGCCTGCCACATGTGAACCGCAGGGGAGGTCACCAAGTGCCACGCCTGCCACGCCAAAGTGGGCGGCGGCCGCCCCAGGGCGACAAATCCGGCCCGAAGCGCGCCACACAGTACCATGACGTGCCACGCCCGGCCACGCAAAACGACGGGGAGGAGTTGGTTGTGCCAAGCCTGCAACGTGAAACAAGGTGGATGTGAGGTTGTGCCACGCCTGCCACGCAAAGTGGCGCGGCGGCCAAGGGCGACCAATCAGGACCACGCGCGCCACACAGTACCTGAAGTTGCCACGCCTGCCACACAAAACGACGGTGGATGTGAGTTTGTGCCACGCCTGCCACATGAAACGAAGGTGTGGACAAAGTGTTTGTGGACAAAGTGTGTGGTGACAAAGTGTGTGTGGACAAAGTGTGTGGTGACAAAGTGTGTGTGGACAAAGTGTGTGTGGACAAAGTGTTTGGTGACAAAGTGTGTGTTGACAAAGTTTGTGTTGATAAAGTGTGTTCACAAAGTGTGTGGTGACAAAGTGTGTGTGGACAAAGTGTGTGTGGACAAAGTGTTTGGTGACAAAGTGTGTGTGGACAAAGTGTGTGGTGACAAAGTGTGTGTGGACAAAGTGTGTGTGGACAAAGTGTTTGGTGACAAAGTGTGTGTGGACAAAGTGTGTGTTGATAAAGTGTGTTCACAAAGTGTGTGGTGACAAAGTGTGTGTGGACAAAGTGTGTGTGGACAAAGTGTTTGGTGACAAAGTGTGTGTTGACAAAGTGTGTGTTGATAAAGTGTGTTCACAAAGTGTGTGGTGACAAAGTGTGTGTGGACAAAGTGTGTGTTGACAATGTGTGGTGACAAAGTGTGTGGTGACAAAGTGTGTGTGGACAAAGTGTGTGTTGACAATGTGTGGTGACAAAGTGTGTGGTGACAAAGTGTGTGTGGACAAGTGTGTGGTGACAAAGTGTGGAGGAGGGCGGAGGAGGAGAAGGCGGAGGAGCCCGGGATACAGAATCAAAAACAAGAACCCCACACAAAGATGTGGGGAAAAAATATGTGTTCTTGTTTGTTGGCAATGTTTCCACAAAAATTCGATTTACAACGAAAAATCCAATGCCTATGGATCAAAAGCCACCCTTCTTTTCATCCCAAAAGTAGTTGTGGATGTCCCCCACAAGATGGGAAATGACATGGAAAATTGACCCATCCCCAGATATGACATGATTGAAACCCTTAGCTTCATGCTCTGGTTGGTTCATTATCATGTTCCTCATTAAATGGCTAAGTGGGGTGAATCCCCTATTGGAGACAAACCTGATTGAAGTTTGGATTGAATTCTGGCTGAATTATTGTCATTCACTAACCTGAAAATACTAGTTATCATACAGCCATTTGAAAGATTCCCCGCAATCGAAGCATCATTCCAGATTCCAGACACGATTCGTGAGGTCATTTTTAATAGTATACTAGGGATATATATATATATATCTAAATAGTGTGTATGTATATATATATATATTAGGGATATATATCCCCATGTTAAGTTAAACTTCATTCAGATTTAGGCTTAGCTGATCCCCATGAAATATCTGCCACCATCTCCGCAGCGCCTGCGCATCACGAATGGGGATGACCTGTGGTGTACTCTGCTCACCTAGAGGCGAGCCGTAAGTTTTTCGGATTCACCCGGGATCATCTGGGAGTTTTTCGGCTCGGCGAATGTCATTGGGTTGGTGTAAGGGGAAATCTACAGGAAACCATGGTCTTTACCATCAAATATAGGGCTTTCCTGTAAATTTTCTCATCATCCAATTCTTTGAGAATGGGATAAGAAAATGGGGGCACTATGGCGACTATGGTCATGTGGTAAACCGTTTGTGATTAATACCAGATTAATATCCCGAAATGTCATTCCATTCTGGTTGGTGAAGAACGGGATTCCCCGTTCTTGGATTATCCCCAGTTGCTCTAAGGTAGTATAATCCCTGAACGAATCAACCAGGGTTTTGAACACATCTTGGGGTTTCCGAAGTCATGGTGCTACCCCAATGGCTGGATGGTTTTTTTCATGGAACATCCTCTTAAAATAGATGATTTGGGGTACCCCTATTTTGGAAAACCTCTATATATATAATTCACATTATATAACCAAGTTCGCCTACCATTAAAACATGGTGATCAAATAGCATATGAACTGGATACAATGGAAAGTATAAACAACAACTACATCATACTACATCCAATTTGAATGCGCCTGAAAATGGGGTTAATCCCCACTCATTTGCGATCTCTTTTGGTGGGAAAAATGATGAAGAACCACTGCATTTGGGGTAACAACATGCATTGCATGTTGGGCGCTTTCTTTGTGCAGCGCTCCTTGCCAAAACTGTTAATTGTGTGGACATGTCGTGACTTAAAATCATTGTAGGTCAATAAATACACTAATATTCTGTACAAATTCATACGCATCATATCAACATTGTGGTTGCAAATGGTCACATGTTGTAGGCCCCAGATTTCCCCGAGAGTTGGCTACAGCCCCCAGTGGGCTCGCCCTTCCTCCCGCGACGCGCAACAGGGGGCTGAAGCTGGACTGGAGATACATCATAATGTGCGTGTAGTCTTGCAGGGCAAAATCCTGCAACAGTTGCTAGCACTGGGGTGGCCACTTTCAAATCTCTCATGGTGAACAGTTGAAGTTTGAAAAGTTGAAGACATTTTTGGATTCAGCAAACTGTTCGAGAACTACAAAAACCAACATTTTTTGTGGTTTTGTTTGTGCCCACATTTCTTTTTTGTGCACCCAGCGCACCCCACATGTTTTTTTGAAGGCAACGTTATCATCTGCACGCCAAGTCTTAGAAGAAGTCGCTTGAAACATCCCAATCAATCCAATGAAATCCATGAAATCTAACCATACCCAGTCATTCCAGGGCAGATTTCTGGTTATGACAGCTCCTATTTTAGGGCAGGTGAGTTGGTTTAAGTAGGCTAGGGATGGCTAGGGATTGGATTTTTTATGGAAAAAATATCTGTGTATAATATAAAATGTATATGAATGTATAGGGGAATCAGCCATCATTGATATTTTTTTTCGTCGATCTGAGATACCAAAAAAAAACATCTCTCCACCAAAAAAAACAAGTGGATGGTATGTGTGCCCTCATTGAAAATTGCCAAAAACCAAAATTTAAACATAATTAAAATATCAACGGTTGACCCAATATCACAAGATTAGTAGTTGACTAGTTGTAGCCACCATATTGGTTTGTCTGCAAATTGGATATCACTTAAATCTGGGTACTGAAACCTCCTAAATTCCCCACGAATTTCGTCGTCGCCAGAAATTGACACATCGTCAGTTCCACTGGGCGGACCGGACCGAGGGCACCAATGAGGAGTTCTCAAAGGTCGCATTGTCCACCTCGCCACAGAAGTCTGCTTCTCCGATACGGTGGCTGCTGAAAATACGGTCGAGATATCGGAGGGGATCATGAAAAAGGGGATGGAAAACAAAGATATACACTGAAGCACCAGTGATCACGCTGAGAGTCATTTTCCTGTTCTGTGATGTTCTATATATTAAGCGTTTGGGATTCACAGTGTTGTACAAGGCTTAGGCTGGCCAATTGATCAAACAAACTCCCAAGTCAAGGCAAATCTCAGGAAAAGTGCCATACAAGAGAAGGGGAAACCATAGACCTATACAAACCCAGAAAGTTTTGGTCAAGTACGGTCGAGCTCTTACACTGCCGTGCTATCTTGATGCGTTGCAAATGAGGATTTCATCAACAAAGAGTGCGGGAAAAAACATATTATATATATAATATAACTGAGAAAAACCTATACATATGGGGGTTTCCTAAAATAGGAGCATCCCGAAATCCATTTATAAACCATCCAGCTATTGGGTACCCCATGTATGTTTCAACAGTCAACTCGGATCATTACCTGGCACCCAAAACTTGGTCAAGATCCTCCAGCGATGGTGAAGGTAAGTTCCCTTTTTTAAATGGTGGTTTCACCCAAAAAATGTTGTAAATGAATCATAATTCATAACTATTATACTACTGTATCACATATATCATTCTATATCTACAAATGATGATCAACCTTTGATGTTTGGTAGACGTTTCTTGACAACTTCTGGCCGCCATCTTGGTCAAAACGAAGCGATGAACAGAAGAGACATCAACGTTTGAAACCACAAACATCCTCCCAACAAGGAAAATCTCAATGACTCGGCTAACCAAAAATGGGTGTGCAAAAAAAACACTTTCCAGGGAAAATGAAACATTTGAAACTCAGGGGTTGGTAAATGTCCTAGTTAAACATCACTCAAATGTTGGGAATATACTCTCCAACAAATACTTTTAAAGTGTTTAAGTGATGTTCAAAATATTCAAAACAGCAAAAAAAGATTGCCCCCAAGCACTTTTAAATCCCGTTAACATCCACTAGTATCCCATGATTTCCTATTAAACCATCAGCCCCAACCTTTGGAAACCTGCTTCAGCTGCACCTCGAATTCTTCATGAAAGGTTCGCCAGACCCAAATGCCTTTGTACAGCACCTGTGTTCGAATGATTCCTTGGGACAAGTCGAAGCGGCATTGGAACCCCACCGTCATATATATATACACATATATACATATACATATACATATACATATACATATATATATATATACATATACATATACATATACATATATCTATTCATATATATATGTCACATGTACACGTATATATATATATGTGTGTGTATATGTACATATATACATGTAGATGTACGCCTGCATGTAAATATATATATATAAATGTACACAAACATATATATGTAAATATATGTACATATATATATATATGTAAATATATGTACATATAAATATATATGTGTATATTTATACATGTATATATATATATGTATATGTACATATATACATATATATATATGTATATGCACATGTATATATACATATACATATACATATACATATTCATATACATATATACATATACATATACCTATTCATATATATATATGTTACATGTATATGTATATATATGTGTGTATATATGTACATATATACATGTATATGCACGCCTGTATGTAAATATATATATATATGTACACAAACATATATATGCGAATATATGTACATATATATATGTAAATATATGTACATATATATATATAAATGTAAATATATGTACATATATTTTGATATATGTATATATATGTACATCTATATATATATGTGTATGTACATGTATATATGCATATGCATATACATATACATATACATATTCATATACATATACATATTCAAATACATATACATGTACCTATTCATATATATGTAAATGTGTGTCACATGTACATGTATATATTTAAATATGTGTATATATATGTACATATATACATGTATATGTACGCCTGTATGTAAATATACATATGTTCACAAACATATATATGTGTAAATATATGTACATATATATATGTAAATATATGTACATATATATATGTAAATATGTGTACATATATATGTAAATATATGTACATATATTTATATGTATTTGTACATATATATATATATATATATATGTGCATATATATATGTATATGTACATATATATATGCACATATATACACACATTTATGCACACATGTATGTATATATATATTTACACACATATATATTTATATATACATATATATATATGTAAATAACTGTGTATATATATACATATATGTACCTACATATTTGTATATATGTATATTTATATATATATGTCCATATATTTACATATATATGAAGGTTTCTAATCCGAAGATAGACGATTTTAGTAGTGAACCCTTTATTAGTTTTGGGGATCAGCCATTTTTAGAAAACCTTACATACATACAATTACACAGATATATAGTTATCCGGAAGTAGATAGAATATCGAATTGGCAACGGGCAAACATATTGCCATTCTAGCGATGGTGTTTGAACTTTCCATGTTCTACCTACTCTAGCGTGACTATAAAAGACAGAATTTCTGTGAATTCCAATGATCTACCACTCCCACACTTCACCTTGCACATGTCAAACCCTGCCAGCGGTTCACATTGGGCTGCTCATCATAATCGTTCCCATTTAAGCATAGGCCCAGTCGTAAAGATCATGGGATTAGTAGTGAGAATATAGTAGTAGTATAGTAAGATCATTTGGGATGTTTGCCCAAAATTGGAATATATATATATATATAATCCATATGATACTTCCATTTAATGCCGATAAATTGGTGTAAACATCCTGAGTTTTAAGCAAACCCAACTACCCAAGCATCTTATTGGTTGTATATATATATATTCCATTGTATCACGCTGGCATCCCTGTGGGATTCCATAAAAGATCTCATTATATTTCATTGTAGACAAGATCATGTTCTAATACCATATTCATTCTAAATCAAAAACATATTGTACATCAATATAATGATATATTACATTAATATATTGTAATGATTATATTGCATTCTATCATCATATCAAATTTATACCGCAACAGACCCGATCGAATCATGCTGACTATGTATACCAGTATATCTTGCTTATTACCTAGTTTCTGGGATGCTGCCGGAAATCTTCCAAGGAAGGTTGTCGTGGTCGTGGAACTGGTACTGGTCGTTGTGGTCGACGAGGTAATCTGCACAGGTTTTCGAATATGTCTGACAATGGGAACTAACACCACAAAATGACCATTCGATTGGGAAAATGATTTTCTGAACGATGGAATTCTGTGATGCCTTACTTTCAAACAAACCCTTCACTGAAACGAACGCGAAACGATCAGGCACAGCTGATTCCCCTATAAAGGCGATGTGGCCGTGGGGTCGCTATGATTTGTCGCTATGGTTTACCTAGATATTAGATGCGTGGTCAATAATTATTCGGTCTGATGAAATATATTTGGTCAATAAATGCCAATGATTTTTGGTTGATTTAGAATACTTGATTGATTGTTGCAACAGTATATCCAGCGATCAGTATCATTGATGAGCATATCAACAACTGATAATTGCGTACCTTTTCAACTGATTAGCGCAATGTGGTCACCATCCCTGATAATTGCGTACCTTTTCAACTGATTAGTGCAATGTGGTCACCATCCTCAAAAGTATTGGTGGATCCCACATTAATTGTGCTCTGTGGTCGATTCTGCTGGCTCCTGCCTGTATGGATCCAAACTTCAGAATCCCAGTCGGCAATCCGTACAGGAAATTACAGGGATACATTCTATTCAACTCCCAGTCATACCATTTCATGTTGATTTCAAGGCACCAAATCCCTCCATTCTACACATTCTCCACCGCTATCCGAGGTGCACTGGTGCTACTGGTGGATGACGTGGAAGTGGAGCTAGTACTGGTGGAGGAGGTGCTGGTGCTGGTGCTGCTTGTGGAGCTCGACTGAGCACGCGGCACGCTGTGAACCCAAGTCTCCCAACTTCTCTCCCAGGGACGGGTAAGGTTAACCTTGGATTAGTACTGATGGTTACAATTACAACGGCAAATGAAAAAATACGGGAACTCTAGTGGGATAGTAATGGGATTATAATGGGATCATAATGGGATAACATTAGTACATAGCATTGGGATTATAATTGGATAAGAAACATGAAGTAACTGTACTAATAGGGTGGCACCAATGTTAATTGGCTTTGGAAATCATGTAAATAAAGGATTTTTGGCAGTAACATCTCTCATTAATTGACAGAAAAATCATTGTATAATCCCGGGTTGACATTGCAAGTACAGTGCTTGAAAGGAACCCCTGGAAAACATATCTTGGCCATATCCACATTGACAGGCAAACCTGAAAACCACCCACGTGTCCCAAACTGCTTCAAACCCACCATCAACTGCCAAAGGTGTAGGGATTTTGAGCATCCATTTTGGGTTTGTCTGATTTGTTTCTAAAAATTCCGACTCTCATTTTCCCTATGATTTGCTAGCCACCAATTTTGGGGTTCCGACCCAATTTTCAGGTTCCAAACACAATGAACTGATGGTGAATATTCCCCATGATGTCCGCATCATCTCACCATTTTTCATGGTTAAATCATGTTACCATTGTACCCAGACATTTTGGAAGCTATTCTCATCCGAAAAAAAAGTGGCCACCATTCAACATGTCTGGATGTGGCTGTGTTTATGGCTTATGGACGTTTATGGTGGGATTGGCTGATCAAATTCACACCATTCACCAGGTCACCACATCAGCAAGTGGACCAAGTGGGACCAAGGGACTGAAGTCGAGGTGGAACTGGTGGAGGAACTACTGCTGGAGCTACTGCTTGTGCTAGTGCTGGTGATTGTGGTGGAGCTGCTGCTGGTGGAGGTGCTGCCTAAGCGATTTGTTGGCTGATCCAGATTGGAAAGTGAGCGAACAAGAATTGGAAGCTTATGGTGGATGAATATGGAATAATATGGGATAGTAGTACTAATGAAATAGTGAAATATCTAATTCATGGGATTCTATGAGGTATCTATTAAGAATGATTCATGATTAATGTAAAATATCCATAATCAATGTCAAATCAATGATAAACCAATGATAAACCAACGAGTAATGATAGTTAATCAATGGTTAACTAGAGCTAATGTGGTAAACCCAATGCCATAGTCACCATTGACTAATGGATTATATGAGATATTTATTGGGTAATCATGGGATGATAGTGGGATAATAATGGATCATTGGAGGAAAACTCGAGCTTTATTATCGAGTATACTCCTAGCAATGGATGATGTAAAATGACCTCCCAACAGTTGGTTTTTATCGGGGATGGTGTGTTATTGGGTTCAGCACATTGGTCCACATTGTATAGCATCCACCAAAATGGGATAGAATGTGATAGAATTTGGTACAATCCTACGGAAATAGCGGTAAATTGAAGCTGTTCTACATCTTTTAGGTGCAAGCTGAGTGAATCAACCGTCAACATGATATGATCATTTTGACTTTGTTAGTTTGTTATGTTTGATTTCCGAGAGCTTGTTCTGTCATTTTTAAATTGAAGGAATCAAATTCCACGAGTCCTCTGCAACGCACATGTTTCGAACGAAAATCCGCATCGTCAATATGGGGCGAATGATCGTTTCTTCACATAACATGAAAATAAACTGGGATGAATTTTACATGTCGTGACTCTTGCATGGCCATTTCGGTAACAATTTCTTACATGTTGCACGTGCCCACCGCCACCGCTTCCCGCGCAGGCAGGCGTTCCTTCGTATTTTCTCTGCCAGCCGCAGATCAGGTACTCGGAGTGGAATTTCAACCGTCGAAATCGATGAAACTCAAAAAATGGGCCGTGACACTTAAATCGTGACATGGGTCAAAATTAGATACCAAAATTGGATGTTTCATACTAAAAATGCAGAGAATCTCTGGTTTTTCCAATTTTGACCCATTCCTACATCATCCCACAGCATCCTACATCTATTCATTCAGTGTCCTTTCGACAATTCTCCTCCCCGCTGCCAGGGCCGCTTTGTCCAAGTCGGCGCCCGCCGTCCGCAGTCTCTTGGCAATTGGCCCCGCGGGATATATAGCCGCGTTGATGACGGCCATGACACCCTCGCCCACCCGAGCTGTGGTGCGGGCGCAGGCGAGTGACCTGGGCAGGTGAAGAAAAACTGGGTTAGCCTTCATTTTTGATGTGTAAATAAATCATCCATAAATGGTTGATTTTCCAAACTAACATAACTACTGAAGATCACCATTAATGGGTAAATCAACTATTTCGACTGGGCAATTTTCAATAGCTATGATAGTTTACCAGAGGGTACCGTCTAAAGTCAAACATCTCCAATCATCTCCATGGGCACCGCATGGCACACGTTTCGCAGGGACCTTTTCGGAATGGTTTCACCGGATTCCAAGGGCGCACGCTGTGGTAAATCTCAACTCTGTCATTTGGGGAGATTTCAACATAGAATTAGAGGACTGGATAACCCCACAAGGCAATTTCTTCCAATAATGAGCACCAAATGTTGCAGCGGGGACGGGGAAGGAAGGAAAGACAAAGGAGGTGGTGGAGGATCGAGAGGAAAAACAAAGTTGTGTGTGACAAAGTTGTATGTGAAAGATGGTGCGTGAAAAGGAAAGATGGTGTGTGACAAAGTTGTGTGTGAAAGATGGTGTGTGTGAAAGTTCTGCGTGAAAGAGAGCGTGTGACAAAGTTGTGTGTGAAAGATGGTGTGTGACAAAGCGGTGTGTGAAAGATGGTGTGGCGAAAGATGGTGTGTGACAAAGTTGTGTGTGAAAGATGGTGTGTGACAAAGTTGGGTGTGAAACATGGTGTATCAAAGATGGTGTGTGAAGGATGGTGCGTGTGAAAGATGGATGTGGCAAAGTTGTGTGCGAAACATGGTGTGTGAAAGATGGTGTGTGACAAAGTTGTGTGTGAAAGATGGTGTGTCAAAGATGGTGGGTGACAAAGTTGTGTGTGAATGATGGTGTGTCAAAGATGGTGGGTGACAAAGTGGTGTGTGAAGGATGGTGTGTGACAAGGATGGTGTGTGAAAGATGGTGTGCCAAATATGGTGTGTAAAGATGGTGTGCGACAAAGATGGTGTGTGAAAGATGGTGTGTGACAAGGATGGTGTGTCAAAGATAGTGTGACAAACATGGTGTGTCAAAGATGGTGTGTGTGACAAAGATGGTGTGTGAAAGATGGTGTGACAAAGATGGTGTGTGAAAGAGAGTGTGTCAAAGATGGTGTGTGACAAAGTGGTGTGTGAAATTGTAGTGTGACAAGGATGGTGTGTGAAAGATGGCGTGTCGAAGATGGTGGGTGACAAAATGGTGTGTGAAACATGGTGTGTCAAAGATGGTGTGTGAAAGATGGTGTGTGACAAAGCTGTGTGTGTGTGAAAGATGGTGTGTGAAAGATGGTGTGTGAAAGATGGTGTGTGACAAAGTGGTGTGTGAAAGATGGTGTGTGTGTGTGTGAAAGGTGGTGTGTGAAAGATGGTGTGTGTGTGTGACAAAGTGGTGTGTCAAAGATGGTGTGTGACAAAGTTGTGTGTGAACCGTCCCTCTTGTCCCGTGAACCCTTTCGCACGAAATGAGGTTGCGTCTGTGTGTAAAAGCGTCTGTGTGTAAAACTGTCTGTGTGTAAAAGCGCCTGTGTGTAACAGTGTCTGTGTGTAAAAGTGTCTCTGTGTAAAAGTGACGCTTCTGTGTGTAAAAGCTTCTATTTGTAAAAGCTTCTGTGTGTAAAAGCATCTGTGTAAAAGCTTCTGTGTGTAAAACCCTCTGTGTGTGAAAGCGTCTGTGGTGTAAAAGCATCTGTGTGTAAAAGAGTCTGTGTGTAAAAGCGTGTGTGTGTGTGTAAAGAAGTCTGTGTGTAAAAGTGTCTGTGTGTAAAAGCGTCTATGTGTAAAAGCTTCTGTGTGTAAAAGCTTTTGTGTGTAAAATCGTCTGTGTGTAAAAGCTTCTGTGTGTAAAAGTGTTTGCGATGCAAACTATTGTCTTGTACTTGTGCTATATTGTCTTGATACTCCTCTTCTCGTCTGCCTATAACACATCTTTAATATATTGTTTTGTAATATGGTGTCTCCATACTAACAAGAGAAGACCCTGCTCCTCTACGCTCTCGGGCCATCCGTCGTCTAGTTTATGCCCCAGTGCAGTAGTTCACCCAGTTAGTTCACTGGTCGCCCCTAGGTATCTTAGTTAGTCAGTTTACTGGGGTAAACCACTGGGGGATTTTCCAGCTAGCCATGTTTGGTTGCCAGATGGTATTGGAATTAACAATATCAACCGCGGGCTTAATAAATCATAAGCTATTGATGGGGTTGAACGGCGGTTTCCAATGGGATATATATGTATATATATAACCAGCAATCACCGAGTCGGACCCCCTCAAAGAATCCCATCCTTGATGGATGGGTTGTCAAAGGAAAATCTGGAGAAACCAACCGGTTGATACCATGAAATTGTTTTTGTAAAATGTCCAACCAATCCTATGACATCCCCAAGAGACATTATAGGTTGATGGATTGTGATAGTCCCCAGCAAAAACGTCCCATCCCATCCCCAATTTTTCTAGATTTGGTCCAAATCCAGGAAACAAGGGAGTGTCGCCATCCTGCGTTTCAGCATTTACATCGGCATTGGACTCCAGCAATAAACTCACAACGTCCACACTCTTCTCTTGACTGGCAGTGTGTAGGGCCGTCCGACCAAGATGATCCAGTCCATTGACCTGAGGGAAGAGTAAAATTTCGAGAGTTCATGGCGATTTAATGGGATTTTATATAATGGGAGTTAATGGGTGCTAATGGTATTTCATGAGGGATTTGAAAGGGAAACCTGGGATATACCCTCTGGTAATGGTTTACTATTGAAAGTCACCATGTTTGACAGGTAGGTCATCTATAAACGGGCCATTTGCCTCCATTTTCCATGACAACATGTTAAGTTGCCAGAGGGTATACCCTTAGAAAAATCCCAAAAACGCTCAAAGCATGCCCCTTGCCACTTTGGGGGGGATGCTCTCACGGTATGGACGGACTTGGGGTAAATGCTATCAAGGTATGTTCATAAAGGACATGTTCATGTCATACTATAAGACGTATACTTCATTCGCATCATATCCTGAATTTCGGGATACATACATACTGTCATGGATCAAAATAACTATGTAATATATAATATATATTAATATAAATATTATACATATAAATATATATATAAACAAAACAAAAGGAAGTTTAGTTGGAAACGTCCGAGTTGCGGACGATTGCCATGGTTAGCATTCCCACCATCATGTCAACCACATCATCATGTCAACCACCGATCATCAAGTAGTTGGGGACGCGCGTGACTTCACGGGTGAAAACATTCTCGGGCAGGCAACCTTGATTTTTCGGGTAACGTGGCTCCTGGGGTCGCCGAAGTAGGCGCGGTTGCGGGCCTCGATCTGCAAAATTTGTCCGCAAAATGTGCACGAAACTGTAGCGAGAGCTCGATTTGCACTTCAAAATGTTAAAATCCGAGGCATTCGGAGGACTTTTGGAAGACGAGGCCGGTAAAATCCGCACCAGACTGTAGCGAGAGCTCAGTTTCACATAAAAATCGCGAAAAAGCTGAGGGGATCGGAGTAGCGCGGAATCGTCCCCACTGTCAGCGCTGCACGATCGCTGGTCGATTTGGTTTGACGCTCCTGCTATGCGGGTTTGCAACCGGCTGTGACAAAATGCATTTGCACGGCTGCGCACAGCAAAGCATGAGTGATGCTGCGACGCTCCTGGCAAGCGGGGTCGCACTGGAAGCGGCTAAACGCATTGCAACAGCTGCGCAAAAAGGCATTGGCGGCATTGATATGCTAATTTGGTGGCCTTTTTTGGGCACATGTGGATTGCGACTTTTGAGGCTCCAAAACTCGACGCAACATGTTGTATCAACCTCAGCATGTTAGCTTTTGGTCATCAACATGCAAGTCTGTCTGCTTTTTGGTCACCAAAAATGCAAGTCATTATGGCTTCTGCATCTCAAAAATGTTCCTATAGGCCATTGATTTCCTATAGCCATCTTCTATTTTCGAAACTTCCGCCCCCGGCGTGTGCCGGGCACTATCTGGTATATAGTAATATTACGGTATACAAAAAACAAAAAGTTGATGATGAGAAGATGTAAGAAGGGGTTTATGAACCTATCTTTTATCAATGTTTATACGGAATTATACTTGTATATACTGTATTTCTAATTATCAGAATCCATGAACTTCCCAGGAACCATTCTTTTGGGGCATTTTCCCCTACGGTTTTTGAATGACGAGGGCCGCCTCGGCTCTGGCTTCAATCAACTTCTGCACCATGCGAATATAGCCATGCTCAGCCGCGAAATGTAGAGTTGGAGGGGTCAGAGCGGCCCCTTCCGCGAGAAGATTTTCACACCATGTTGTTATAACTTCAATGGGATGATTTGGGAAAATCTACGAAACCATGGGGGTTTTTCCGGAATGAAATAGGGGTTGCCTGTAGATTTGTTTGTTAGTCTTGACTGGCATGCACATCCAAATTCGAACAATCCTTCCCAGCACATGGACAAGGGCCGGATTTTCAAACCGTATTCACCTAGTTGCGATTGAAGAAGCCATCCGAAAAAAACCTGCTCCTCAACTGGGGATGAAAAAAGAGTTTGAAACCACGGATCAGCAAATCTACAATAAGACCTCTAGGGCCTCAAATGCCTTTTATGTTGTAAAATTGGCAAAAAGTGGGAGTCAATCATTTTTGCTCAGAGCCCCATATACGTGAGCAGAATTCAAAACCTGCGACATCGTCCCTTCACACTGGTTGGTCAAGAGGATTTCCCAGTTCATTTTGTTGAGATAATCATTGGATGGTATAACCTGTCATAAAACTCAAGTAACCTTTCTTTATCAGTTGTATCATGTTATATCCACTTATATTATTCCCTTATTTTGTTCTTTTAGCCCACATTAAATAACTCTAAGACTATAATCCTCAATCAACAGAGGTTTGCAGCCATTGCTCAAATGGAGCGGGTTGCGCCCCCAGGGAATTGGGCGACCCAGCAAATTATCATGCTTTAGCACGGCAGCACTTTCAACTCTCATGTTTCAGCATCAGGGCTAGGATCATGTTACCTAGTTTTGTCTCAATCGGCTCAATGGGTTTATAATGGGATGGACATGGGATTTTAATGGGATTACACTGGGATAGCTAATTTAAGAAATGATGATACTATCTCCATTATTTATGGCAACTGTAGCCATCACACATGTTTGTGACATAGAAAAATGATGGGGACATCACTTCCTTAGGAATCACCTGGTGAGGGGAATCAACCACCATTGAATCACTGAAGAAAAAATGCTTGGTGGCTCAGCCACCCCCGTGAAATTTCTGAGTTAGTCATTGAGAATCATCATCCCATTTCTGTGGTTGAACAAAAAACTATAATAAACTAATAAACCATCCCTGAAACTACAGGAACCAGCATCGACCAGATTCTAGGTGATCTTTTAAGCCCTGCAAATAACATATCGTATAGATACCGGTAGTACCGCACAAGGCGGTGGCGGAAGTTCCAAAAAGAGGAAACCTATAGGAGAGGTTGGTTGTTGTGACTCACGGATGGCAGAGCGAATCCACTGATGGACCGAAAGCTGGTTGGAGTTGTGTTTTTTGGAGTGGTTACAATGGTCGCAGTGGTCACCTCACCACAACTGTTCGATGTAGTGTGGTGTAGTGCAGTTGTAGTGTAGTGGAGTTGTAGTTGTAGTTGCAAAGTAGTGTGGTGTAATGTAGTGCAGTGTAGTGTCGTGTAGCGTAGTGTAGCGTAGTGTAGCATAGCGCAGTGTAGTCTAGCGTCGTGTGTGTGAAGTAGTGTAGTTGTAGTTGTAATGTAACGTCGTGTAGTGGTAGTTGCAGAGTAGTGTAGTGTAATTAATGTAATGTAGTGTAATTAGTAATTAGTGTAATGTAGCGTTCTGCGCTGTAGTAGTCGTAGTAGTAGTCGTTGTCGTAGTAGTAGTAGTAGTAGTCGTTGTCGTAGTGGTAGTAGTAGTAGTAGCAGTAGTAGTAGAAGAAGAAGAAGTAGTCGTAGGAGCAGTAGTGGTAGTGGTAGTGGTAGTTGCAGTGGCAGTGGCAGTGGTGGTGGTAGTAGTAGTAGTAGTCGTCGTCGTCGTCGTCGTCGTCGTGGTAGTGGTAGTGGTATAGTGGTATAGTGGTATAGTGGTAGTGGTATAGTGGTAGTGGCAGTGGCAGTGGCAGTGGCAGGCAGTGGTAGTGGTCGTCGTAGTGGTCGTTGTAGTGGTAATGGTAGTGGTAATGGTAGTGGTAGTACTGGTAGTACTGGTAGTACTGGTAGTACTACCAGTAGTGGTAGTAGTAGTCGTCGTCGTGGTGGTGGTGGGAATGTCGAATCACGGATGGCAGAGCGAATCCACTGATGGACCGCCAGGTGGTTGGAATGTCGAATTATCCATTTGTCTATCTGTCTATCCATCCATCCATTTATCCTTCTTTTCTCTCTACTGATCTATTTGTCTGTCAACCTATCCATCTCTTGTCTTTCCATCCATCTGCTTAGCTCTCTATCCGTCTATGCAGCCGTCCATCCATCATCCTATTTCTGTCTATGTGTCTTCTCTCTACTTCTCTCTTTCGCGATCTGTCCAATTCCCTGTCTCTCTATGTGTCTTGCTGTCTATCCATCTATCTAGCTGTCTATCTGGCCATCCAGCTATCCATTCTATCTTTTTAAGTACCGAAGCATTTCATCAATCCATCTATCTAGTTCTTCATCTTTCCACCTAGTCAATTCAACAGCAAGCAAGCAGGTAACATTTGCACAGACAAGACACAGAGCGAACAAACCCTTGGTTTCAGTCACTTACAAAACTTAAAAATGTGAGACATCGCTCTTGCACGATCCCTTGGGTGCAAACAACTCAACCTTTTTTGCCGTGTGTTTGCGGAGAGAACGAGCAGCGTCCGTGACTTCGTACCGTCAGAAAAGAACATCCGGAACCGACATCTTCAAGCAGACCGTTCGGTGACGCAACACAGCTAGGAAGAACATCTGCCGCCAACGATTGCGAAGGAGTCAAAGCAAAGCCATTGGCTTCACGCGGTGCGCATCACTTCATGTGTCCCATCTTTCATTCATGCGGCTGCCGGCCGACGCGGTCCGAAAACACGCACGCGGTCAGCACTCACGCGGTGCGCATCACTGCATGTGTGCCGTTTTCCTGCTGGCCGACGCGGTCAGAAAAGACACACGCGCGGTCACTGCCATCTCTGGCACGCTGGCACATGCGGCATCTGTGAGGCGTCAGCCCGGCCAGCTTGCCACTGTGCAGCATCAGCCCCGGCTGCCTGCCGCTGTCGCATTTCAGTTTGAATCCAATCAGACAGAAAATGGCAACATTCATCAATAAGCTTCAGATACTCACGGCGCAGCAATTCATCGTCCGTGCGCTTCACCGGGGCCAGTCACTGTGGTCCCGCAAGATCTTCAAGATGGCAACGGCATCCGCAACGGTGAGATGCTTTCGCAGATTGAGCCAATGGCATGCAGGACTCTCCCCCAGGTCTTGCAGGAGCTGTCTCGCTTCGTCCGGCGGCTTATCATCAGTTCTAGTACGGCACTTGTGCGTCGACACGGGGCTGCGCACATACCGCGCGCATTGCGCGACGGTCCAAGATCCGGCGTGCCATTTCCTCGGCGATCCTGTGCTCATTCCCATGTTCTTAAAAATTAAGGATTCATTGGGTGATGTTGGTAGAGAATCCGATCGTGACACAGCAACAACCAAAATCATTCCAATGCCTATCACAACCGCAAACGATGACCGTAAACAACCAACTGCGAACCAAACGATCCTCTGATTTTGTGACACTAAGAAGCAAAGTCCAACAGCTGCATCTGTTGCACACGGTTTCCTGCGGCCAGAAAAGACACGCAAAAAACAGAACAGCTTTGCATCCCACTTGTCACACAAAACTCCGCGGCGGAAAAATACTTTGCATTCCACTAATCAGAAAACACAGTGTGGCGGAAGCTACTTCGAGAGAAGCACGAAACAAGGCCGCCTGCGACATTGTCTGTCGGACCGGTGTTGGATTGCAAAAACTTTTGGCGGTCGGAAAAAACCCACCTGGATGCTAAGCTGCTGGAAAATGAACCGGTCAGAAAAGACACAGTCGGCTGCTTTCACCTACGGTCCAGGTGATCAAACCCGTGTGCCAAGTCGCCACGGAAATCTTGGAGGTGATTGCGTCTGGCGCACCGAATTCCACAACTTGACAGCTAGAAGACATACAACCAACAGCAGCATCCGCGCCTACACAACAATCATGTTGACTGAAATATCTGTCCCCCTGGCATCACCGGTTGCATCGACAGTGCCAAGAAATGGACTCCCCAAACTTTTCCTTACAAATTCCCGTGACATGCGGAAGTGTAATTGAGATACCGTCAAAAACGAAGCAAGTCTGCGAGACCTGCTCAATGTCTAAACTTGACAACATCGTCTGCACAAAAATGTAGTGTAGTGTAGTTGTAATTGTACTTGTAGTTGTGGTAGTGTTTGTTGTTGTAGTTGTTAGTGTAATTGGTGTAGTGTAGCGTAATTAGATGCAATTAGTGTAGTGTAGTGTAATTAGTGTAGTGTAATGTAGCATAGTATATTTGTATTTGTAGCTGTAGCAGTAGTGTAGTGCAGTGTAGTTGTAGTTGTAATTGTCTATCTGTCTATCTATCTATCTATCTATCTAATCCCTTCCTCCTATTACTAAACCCCGCCCAAAAACTAAAAACCAGTGTCCATCTCCAATTTTTGAAAATTTCAGATTGGCCAGTTTGACTTTTAATTGATCCCCTTTAGAAAACAATTTAAAAATCAAGCTACCATTTGTGGGATTTCCCTCCTAATACCAAAAACTAGTTCACCCCGGGGTGTTTATTATTAGGGTCCGTCCGATTTTTTTCGTTTTTTATATTAATGTTTTTAATTTAGTATTTGGGGGAGAAGCTTCGAAATCCAATTTTTGGCAATATTTTATTTGCGTTATAAAAAGAAATTTAATCGATTTTGAGATCGGAAAAAATAGTTCTTATTACTAAGGGTTTTAATGCTAGGGGGAAGCTTCGAAATTCAAGTTTGACAATATTTTAATTGCAATATTTTATTGATTTTGAGATCGGAAAAAATAGTTTTTATTAGTAAGGGTTTTAATTTAATATTAGGGGGAAGCTTCGAAATCCAATGTCTGGCAGTATTTTATTTGCGTTATAAAAGAAAATCTAATTGATTTTGAGATCGGAAAAAAATAGTTTTTATTATTAAGGGTTTAAATATTAGGGGGAAGCATCGAAATCCAATTTTTGGCAATATTTTAATTGCGTTATATAAAGAAATTTAATTGATTTTGAGATCGGAAAAAATAGTTTTTATTAATCAGGGATTTAATTTAATATTAGGGGGACACTTCGAAATCCAATTTTTGGCAATATGTTAATTGTGTTATAAGAAGAAATTTACTTGATTTTGAGATCGGAAAGAATAGTTTTTATAATTAAGGGTTTTAATTTAATATTAGGGGGAAGCTTCGAAATCCAATTTTTGGCAATATTTTAATTGCGTTATATAAAGAAATTTAATTGATTTTGAGATCGGAAAAGATAGTTTTTATTATAAAGGGTTTAATTTTATTAATAAGGTTCCCTATTCCCTCATGATAAATACCCCCCTAATACTAAAAACTACCTGCCGTGTTTAGTACTAGGGGGGGCCTTTAGTATTAGGAGGAAGGGATTATCTATCTATCTATCTATCTATCTATCCATCGATCTATCTATCTATCTATCTGTTTCTCTGTCTCTCTGTCTGTCTGTCTGTCTGCCTGCCTGCCTGCCTGCGTGCCTGCCTGCCTGCCTGTCTGTCTGTCTGTCTAACTGGAAGCTTGAAAACCCAGCAATTCTGCGAGACTTCCTCAACTTTTGAACTTGACAACATCAAAAACGAGACAAGTCTGCGAGACGTCCTCAATGTTTGAACTTGACAACGTCAAAAACGAAACACTTCTGCGAGACGTCCTCATTCTTTGAACTTGACAACATCAAAAACGAGACAGTTCTGCGAGACTTCCGCAACTTTCGAAGTTGACAACGTCAAAAACAAAACAATTCTGCGAGACTTCCTTCAAAAAAGGAAAGTTGAGTGCAGAGCTCACGGCCTCGTACCAATGCGTTTTGTGGCTTTTCCACTCAATCTGTCTAGAGTGCTGTGCCTGCCACGAAAAAGTGATGCTATGTCACACGAAGTGCTGCACCTGTCACGCAAAATCATCTTCCCAAAACTGAAGATCTGATGCTCCAAAATGCAACCCGTCTCAGGAAATCAGCGCCCGGACCTCCTAACAGCTCTGGTGAACATGTCTCTTGTACTGCGCCTGCCACGTGAAATGCATCTTGCCATATCCTCTGCGTATGTCCCACGCCTGCCATCGGTTTTGAAACTGGCACAAAACCTTCACGTTTTGCTCACTTTTGACAAGGTGCACAATTCCTTGCGCCTGCCACGCGAAACGACATCTGAACGTCCAAAAGTGCTCAGTACCCCTCAGTTTTTTTCCGTTGTGACTTTGAAATGTGCTTCGCGCCACAACGGCGTGCACTTTTTCGACATCTCAACTTCCAAAAGTGGTCCGAGCATGGTGTTTTGTACATTTTGACTTGGAAATGCGCTTCGCGCCACAACGGCGTGCACTTTTTCGACATCGCAACTTCTAAAAGTGCTCCGAGGCTGAGGTGTTTTTAGCTTTTTCACTTGCAATGTGCTTCGCGCCACAACGGCGTGCACTTTTTGTCGACATCTCAACTTCCAAAAGTGCTCCGAACCCGTCAGTTTTTGACACTTTTGACTTTGAAATGTGCTTCGCGCCACAACGGCGTGCAATTTTTCATCTCTCATCTGGCCAGCTGGCTCCGCACCCGCCGCTTTAGCGAGCCTACTTTTCGACCCTCCGGAGCCACAGATCATTGGAAACACACCGTGTGTCGCGACTTTCCTACCTTTTCGTGCACCTGGACCTTCTTTCTTCGGAGACTTTCTGTTTTCGATCTTCTTTCTTCTTCTCTTCTCTTCTGTTTTTGATCTTCTTTCTTCTCTTCTCTTCTCTGACTCTTCCCATCTCTGCTTTTCATCTGTACATATTGTCGGAAGTTTGACTTCTAAACTTCCTTCGATCAACACAAAATCAAGTACCCTCTAGGCATGGGTCAACTTTGGGTTCTCCGGAAAACGTCAGCCGAACGGTAGCAGAGGTGTCTGACCCATAGCCCATGCCCAATGAATTGTTGGGTGAATCCCAATTTTTCATAATTTTTCTTCGCTCTCAGGTGGAGTCTAAACTGAACCTACTAAACGTGACCAAAACTCCTCGATTTTCTTGGATCTCCAATTTCTTGGTTGACTCATCTCCGCCCAAAAGATGGATCTATGGTGATTGGAACTCATTTCTGGTGCACATCCCTGAAATTCACATATGGATTTGCACAGAAATAGTAGATATTCCAGAATGCAAATTTTAACGGTGAAAATGAACCTTTAACTTTAATCCATGGCATATTGAGGGTTACCCATGGTTACCCCATTTCCAGACAAACCAACACTCTTTTGGTCAAAGCATCAAGGCACATGATGATCTCCCGAATCAGTAAACATAGTAAATACCCTCACTTCAAGGTGGGATGACGAAGCATCATTGGGGTGACCTCCAAGGACCAAAAACGGGTTCATATGGTTCATGGCAATGTCAAATCCCCCATTCATCCAATGATTTTTCCCATTGAAAAATCCTCCATGGGATTTTCAATGGCTACCCTTGGCGCTTCGCCTGCTTCGATCAGTGCGTCCACCGCCGCTGCTTGACCCTGCTGGATGGCCGCCATCAGCGCTGTCTCCTGGTTGCGATTTCGGCTGTTCAGCGCCGCGCCGCGAAAAATCAAATGGCGCAGCACCTGCTTCGGTGACGGCGGGTGTGAAACCCAGGGGCTTCATACGGGGGTAAGGCTACTGTGGTTGCCATGGGCCATAGGGGCCACTTTTGATGGTAACTTTTGGAGATTTCCGTGGAGAATCGCGAGGAAAAATCCATATGTTTCTCCAAACATGGGGGCTAGTCCCCTTGCGATTTGCATGGGAAAAAAAACTGATAACCCCAGACGCGGAAAAATGCGATAGAAATTTCATGAAATTTCAACAGAAAGGAGATGTGTTACATGCAAACATTAACATTCAGATTTGTGACAAAGAAGTATGGGAATTGAGCTGCAGGATGGGGATAGTCACTGGCAACTATGGTGTGTTTCACCTACAAGACAGGAATTCATTCAAACATGTTACACCTGGCAAGCCTAAGACCTGCCAGTTTTTCATCAGATGTTGCCATCAGGTAAACTAACATAGCTATAGAAAATGGGCCGTTTACAGATGATCCCTGTAAACATGATGGTTTTCCATAATTATGTTAGTTTACTCAAGGGTATACCCATCTTGGATGTCTAAAATGTACGAAGACTTCCTCTACACCGCCTTGCTCGCGATGTAAACTCTCCTTGTTACATGTAGCTGTACCATGGCTTATACATGTTGTGTCTGCCTAAAAATTTGGTATTCCCATATCCATGAATATCCATCAATATGCCATGTTTTGTCATGATGTTCACCATGTGGGAACATGGCAATTTCATGGGCATCTCCATCGTCGCCCCAGTTGATGTCCAGCGTTTCCCGCCTCGATGTGGTTTCCACAAGCGGCGAACCATAAAGCAGTCTCATCGAAGGAGTTCATGTGTTCAATGTCTGCACCTGAGGGAAAGTTTACACAGGAAACCCCTGAAATGGCACTTCTTGAAAAGAAAATGGCTTCCAAATGCTTCCGAGTTGTCCTATCAAACAATCTGCTACCTCAAATTGCAGTGGTAATCCGATTACACATGCTGAGAGTAGGAATCGTGATAGAAGTAATCATATAGAATTAGTTTTCCTCACCGAATGAATAGATCAGGGAGTCCGAACTGAACATTTCGACGTAGGGAAGCCCTGCCAGGAGGCAGCACGGCGCCTGCATCCAGCAGTAGTTCAACTGCCTCCAGGTGCCCATGATTCGCTGCCAGAATCAAAGGTGACATGTCCACTTCAGTCAAGTTGTCGGCCGCCGGATTTGGTGCCACAATGACGCCTTGAAAGCCAAGGAGGTCATCCGCTGAGCGGTGGAATATGATGGGGGTGGAATAACATGATTGAAGAAAGTGGGGTTTCCATGGTTAACCAAGATGCAGCCCACGAACCCGAATGCTCACACGTATGTTAGTTGGTACAGATGTCGAAACACATGCATATGGAGTGTGAAGTGTAAAGGGTGGAGTGTGGAGTGTGGAGTGTAGAGCACGCAATGCGACACGTCTGAAGTGCTGCGCCTGCCACGCAAAATGACGACAGAGATCTCCAAAACGCTGCGCCTGCCACGAAAACTGCAACTCATCTTGTGAAAACGACGCAAAAGTATTGCGCCTGCCACACACAAAACGACTTTCGACACGTTACAAAACACGTCTGAATGTTACAAAGTGGTGCGCCTGCCACGCAAAACGACATTACAACCTGCTTTGACACCTTCGAGAAGGAAAGGTTTTGCAGCTTTCCCCACAGACACGGCGAGGCCACCGAAAAACCAGAGACTCGAGACGAGACACGTGGGAGCATCAAAACGAGCATTTCGTGCCAGACTTCCTCCAATTTTCACACTTTGTTGCTTCAAAATCGATGTTTTCCTAGGAATTTTCTTATGAACCTCAAAATTTGCTACCTCAAAATCGATGTTTCGTGCGAGGCTTCCGTCAATTTTCGTCACATCTCACAAAATGCCACACCTGCCACGGAATTTGCACCTTGTCGCCACTTGACGCAGCCCTGACAATGCGATTCGCAAAAAACACGCAACACGACACATCTAAAGTGCTGCGCCTGCCATGCAAAATGACGATGGACACGTCCAAAGTGTTGCGCCTGCCACGAAAACTGCAACTCATCTTGCGAAAACGTCGCAAAAGAATTGCGCCTGCCACACAAAACGACTTTCGACGCGTTACAAAACACGTCTGAATGTCACGAAGTGCCACGCCTGCCACGAGAAACGAAGCAACACCACATGTGAAACCTCCAAAAGTGACCCCTTTTGCAAAACTTACCATAGGCACGGCCATACAGGGCTCGCGCGGACGGTTGCGGACGATTGCAGACGGTTGCGAACGGTTGCGGGCGGTTGCGAACGGTTGCGAACGGTTGCAAACATAGACGCAACATCGAGCGAACACACCCTCAACCCCCAGACCCCCAGAGTGAATGGATTATCCAATGGTTATAATTACCATGGTTTTCTGGAAATAAAAAGGACTGAAAGTGGAGACCCGAGACCATTGGGATCCATAGGAAGTTGCAACATGCTCTCCAACTCTAAGGTCTTCCCAGCATCTGCAGCGGACAGAAACGTCTTCTCCTCATCCTCCGTGGGCGCATGGTACTCCAGGATCGTTAACACCAGGTCCATCACCTCGACGTTCCTTTCCATGTCTCCCATATCGTCCATTAAGGAGTGTAACTGGCAAGCATCTTCCAGAGGATTCTCCCCATGAATCAGCTTCAGGCAGTAGATGGACACCACCAACTGCCTACTGACAGATTGGACAGATTGGTCCCTGGGGGCTGAAAAGGGTTCCTGAAAGCAGCCGTTGATATTTCTCGCAGTGATTGGAATAAAAACGTTCCATTTCACAGTTTATAAGTTATGATAATTTATGATAGAAGTTGTAACCATTGGTATAGCATTGGTATTTATCTTGGGGGATTCGAATAACGCTACACAAAACTTCTCACGTCAGATCATTTGTTTTTGACCCCCCTATACTCATCCCAAGAATCTGTAAACATTAGGAGCTCTGTCTTTTTTGGAAATGGATGATATCACCAATGCCTCTGACAGATGCCACTTCAAAGCTCTCACAGAGTTCCCGTACTTCTTTTCCTGCAGCGTTCTGACAAATTCCTTGTCCAGTCGAGCTATCTCTTCCCCCGAGAGCTGGCAGACCCGCAGCATTGCAAGTTCGAACTAGCTTTTGCGACCGCGCCAAACGAATCGAACGGAAAATAAATGAAAATACTACAAAAGGAGTAGAGATGAAGATGGATCAAGAAAACATCAAACGGGGTTGAAAGTTCTTGGTCTATGACTTTAGGCATACATCAAGTGGACGTCTTCAGGATGGTCTTTGAGCCCACGGCGATTCGGGAGTCCACATGCTGCTCAGAACATTTTTCAGTACATGACATGTTTTTTCAATGATATCTTTTGTTGATCATATGCTATCAACTAGTTCTATCAGTTCAATGTGCGTGTTGAATCTGTTTGCAATAGATATAATATGCTTTTGTTGATAAAATGTATCTATTCTACTAGTTCTCAACTTACGACCAAGTTCCAGCGCAGATATTTACTCCTTGTCCGACAAGGTAGGCTTGGTATACCATTTATCATCTTCCAAGGGGGAAAACTCTATAGTGTGTATAATATATATATATAGATATAGATATAGATATATGTTTAATATACATATACTATATGTTTAAGATAAATACATATGTCTATATATATATAGAGAGATATACACAAATAGTATAGAGAGAGAGAGAGAAATATATATATATGTTGTTGATCAACCGTCAGGAGCGTCTTTTTGCTCTCTGCCTCCTGGCCCTCTGCATGCGAGGGCCATGGGTTGGAATTCCATGTGTATGTAAATATATATATATACATGTATGTATGTATCCTCTTTACTTAATATATATATATATATGTATATGTATCCTCCGTAATCATTCATTCATACACCCATGTAAGTGTAGATCATCCTATATAAAAATATATAATATATAATAATATATATATATGTGTGTATGCACTGTAATTACATATATCAATATGATTTAATATGTACTGTACATATCCACAATGACAGCATGATCCACCAGGATACTCGTGCTGGAGCTGCTGGTACTGGTGCTGGTGGTGCTACTGGTGGTGCTGGATGTGGAAGTGGTACCTGGTGACGCAGAACGAAGGACCCCCTTCAGGGTTCAGATGGAGCACCAGAACACGGCCCTGGCCTGAAAGTCTGATGTGTTTCTCCGAAAAAATAGGTGAAAACCACCAATTCACCCATGGATGATCAACATTTTAAAAAAACATGTTGTTGTGGGGTGTTTTTCGCCAATTTTCTTGACACACCCTGATTCAACACAGATTCAGAGACCAAATGTTCACAGAAACCAGGGGAAATTCTACTGTCGCACGGGGGAGGATGACCCCGACCCTATCAGTGATGTTTGTTGGTTTCAACCATCCAACTGTCAAGTCATATCATTCCCACAATACATCCAACAGTTAGCTTAGTTATGTACTGTTTGGATGTATTGTGGATATGACAGTTGGATATGATATAACACCAATAAACCAATTTGCTCAATTTTTTGGTGTTCCCTCTTCTGACGCTACTGGTACCATTTAACGATCCAATTATATCCACTTCATTTGCCTCATGCCATGGACAGTGGTTACAGCAATCATCCTGGTTACTGTAGGAAGTCCCGTAAGGAGATTATCCCGGTATCCCCCTTATAACTCTGGGATGACTGCAGTTACTAACCACTTAGTAAATGGCATTTGCTGTTTGGTCCGGCCTTGCATCCTCACGTTCCCACGGGTGCCAGTAGTTCATGCCCCTTTTGATAAAACAGCCAAGCTGCTTGTACTGGTGGTTGATGAGCTTGTGACACTGCTAGTTGTTGTGCTTGTATGAGTCCTCAAGGTTGCAACCTCTCCACACCACAATCAAAAAAGAGGAGAAAGATCAGATTGCACTAGATTTCAAGGGGCCGCATTGGGATATGGCCACCTGATTTCGGATTGTCCCCACTTGGAAGCCCCAAATCTGCCCATGGTGTGTCGATTTTCCAGACCTTGCTGGTCCCCAGCATGTTTCCAATATAGATCACCTCCAAAATCTCCATCTTCTCGTTGTTTTGAAGTATCAAAAACACATGTTCATATATGGCAGTGTGTCAAAACCAATAGTACCCCTTCTGTTCACATCAAAATAGCTGGGTTAACATGGATGTTCATCCCACTATATATATATATATATGGTATTTTCATAGGTATTGATCCATAGCCATATGCTGTAAAAGCATCTAATATTCATATTGGGATGATCCATCTAATGAATCTAATGGGTAATTCATATCAATAATGGGATGATCCTTAATTCACCATTTATATTAATGGACTATTCACCATTAATAGATAATGGATTATGACTGGGATTTCACATTTCAATGTCCCAAATATTTTCACCATTAATATTTTCATAACATCTTCAACCCTCCGCTCCTTGAGGTGGTCGTCACCGTGACGCTGGAGGAGGTGCTAGTGGTTTTCGTTACCGACGAACTGGTGGAGGTCGTGACGGTCTGCGACGTGGAGGACGTGGTGATGGTGGAGGACGTGGAAGTCGTCTGCGTCACCTGGGAACTGGCACTGAGATGCCTGGAAAACCTGGATTTTTGGATTTTGAGACACTGAAAGTGGGGAAAATGATGAAAAAATCAAGCATTTAAGAAATTCACCAATCGTGAACGACCGTTTAAAAGGGATTTGTACCAGAATTCGAGATGGACATCTTGATTTTATCAGCCAATATGGTGATGAAGGGTGATTCGAACAATTCGGATTTACACCATCAAACCCATCCCACCAAACGAGAATCATCTTCCAACCACGATTCTAGGCAGGGTTTATTTTCAGAAAGAACGTAGATATCGTGGCAGCAATGGTGTGTGGCTTTACTACTCATGTTACTCTCCAGTAAATTAACAGTTCGACCCTGCCAGTCATCGGGGGTGGAAGATTGGTTTCCATTTAAAAAATTGGTGATTCTCAGGGTCTATGTTAAATTTTTTGTACTCATGTTGACCTAATAAGATCTGGATTTTGAAAAAAATGCAGACCCAGCAGAGGTTTTGGTCCTAAACAGCTGGCGAAAAGAAGGAGCAGCCGATCTGCCGATCATGAAAGCCCATGACATTTAGTCAATGGCCATTTCAGGAACCTAAATTGGAGGTACCTACCATATATAAGGCCTATATAAGGCCTATGTAAGGGAATATCCCTAGAAAATCTGCCCTTATATGGTACAGTACCTCCATTTTAGGATCCTGAAATTCTCATTGATTTAGGGATGCAAGTGTGATAAATGGGGTGGTTTCAATGATTTTTAATGGGTACCCTCTGGTAAACATACAACAAACTATGGAAAGATCCAGCATTTTCAATGGGAAAATTTCAACATTTCTATGGCTATGTTCAATAGCTTTTTGTATGTTTCCCAGAGGCTATCAAGTGTCATCAAGAGTTCAGAGGCCATGTTTCGATGGGTGGCCCATGTTTCCATAGCATCTCGTAGCAGTATCAAGTGGTGGTGCAAGTTCCGAAGTTCCAAGTCTTGTTGGTTAGAACATGTTAGAACCCCAATGAGGTGTACCTGCAGTTAAATCTCCAATGTTTGAGAATGATTAACCATTATCAACTAGTGTTAACCATTATCAACTAGTGTTAACCATGATTAATCATCATTAACAACGATTAACCATCATTAACAATTATACAGCCATTAACTATTAAATGGTTTGATATCCACAAATTGATGTGGGTCCAAATCATCACCACGAAGATGCCTTCCCAAAATCATTGGCCATCTAAATCATCTGTCAATTCCATGGGGGTTTTAGGTAACACATTGACTTCACACATAGCTTTTGTTGTTGAAATCCCCACTATTGCTGGTCTTTTTCTCCGATGTGATGTTTCAGGGTTGCCATGGCGGATTGACAAACATTTTTCTGCTAAAAAATGTTGGAGGCAAAATTAAAAACAAAAAGTTCAACATGTGGTGATTAAAAAAACAGAAAACGCTAGGACATTTGGTAGACACATGGAGTCTTTTTTACCACAAGACTGGTTGTTTACATGGTTTTACCGTATGTTTTTTCTATAACACAGAGTGTTTACCAACAAAATATGTTGCTTATTACTATAAAAGATGGGGAAAATTGATGTTAAATCTCACCCAAAAAAAAACGAAAAAAAAAAAAACGAACTGCTCCGGGAAGCCGAGGAGGTACTGGTGCTGCTGGTGCTCGTAGAACTGGTAGAAGTGGTGCTGGAGGTGGTGCTGGTAGAGGTGGTACTGCTGCTGGTGCTCGTCACCTCAAAAAAAAACCACCAGTTGACCAGTTCTGACCTTTTTGATGGAACAAAACATTGCAAAAACTGGGAAGTTGGAGATGTTGTTTGGCTGATTTTGAGACAAAACTTGAGGATGTTTCACCAAGATCTTGACCCTAAACAGGGGGTATTTGTATTAGAAATGGAGATGGAAATTGAGGTTTTACCAACCAAAATGGTGATTTAGTGATTCGAACAATCGGGATTAATCTAATGGGATTTGTGAACCCATGAATTATGTCGTTCGGAAATCTGGAGATAGTGATCCGTTGGGAATGGGGATAGATGACATAGTATTTTCCATGATAACATAGTATTTTCCATAGTATTTTCCATGGGATGGTTCAATGTTTCCATACTTGGTGGTTCACCCAGTGTATGGAGCAGGGAAAGCAAGAGGTTCCAGTGAATTGATGGGGGTGAACTACTTGTGATGACTGGGGTGAACCACCACATAGATGTAGATTTGTTCCATGGTAGTTATATAGGTAGCAATGGTGATGATTCAAAAAATGATAGGGAATACTATGGATTTAAAGTAGAAAGGGCGGGATCATCGATGGGGATAGGAGATGGATATGATCCCGGTTTCAATGATTTCATAGTGACTTTGTGATTCTTGTCAAAAATCGTTTGCTATCTTGATACCCTCTGGTAAACTAACATAGCTATTGAAAATGGCCATTTATAGTGAGTTTTCCCATTAAAAATGGTGATGTTCCATAGTTTGTTGTATGCTTACCAGAGGGTAACTTATATGTATCACTTCCATGGATTCCATAGCTGATTCTCAAACATGAGAGCTGAGAAAGGGTCAATGGGCATTGTACTGACCAAGTTTCGGGGGGAAAAAGCCGCTGAAACATGCCATTGATTTACGGATATTTGCCATACAATGCCACACATACATGGGGCAGAGACCCCAGAAAAGGTCACTTCGGTGAAGCAGCAAACGGTTGACATTTTAAGTGAGACTGCCATTCATACTTTATTGACCACCAAATGGGGGGTTAGAAGCCCCAAAGAATCAAGCATTAGAGGGCTTCACTCAGGCTCAGGAATGTTCGACCTTAAAACAGATCTTCATTGCTTATTTCCGAGTGATTCTGACTTCTTCAATCTTGAGACCTCACAAGGCAAATCCAAATCACGAATCTGTAGCTCTGAAGAGCAATCCGCCCAAGGTTGACCCAAAAATGTCAACAAATACCTGAAAAAAGTGGATCAATCCTCCACAATCTTCGGACGCCCCCTATGCCCCCTTCGTCCAGCAGTTTCAGACAAGTCTCCGACGAGGACGTGGAAGTAGTGAGAGTGACCTTAGCATCGAGTCACGATTGGCAAAATCATCTTTGCCAACCCTCTGAAGTCTTTGTTTCTTCGATGTCCACAGTTTCGGAGAACCCAAAGACATTCCTTTCCCTGTTGAAATAGGCCATCAACGGGTTGTTTGGGGGTTCCAATTTCCAGACTTCTAGGACAGACCCTGGACATACCCCTTTCATCATCACTTCAAGAAAGGGCTATCAGCTATCAACAGTAAAGGTTAACGAAAATGTGTATGTCACCAACAAAACTCAAACTGCTGATGGCAGATGGTCCGAAGTACAAAGTGATGAGGTGAACTCTTATGGTGTCTGGGTGAAGATCGGGGTCGATTTGCTCGACCGATACAGTCTCAATTGCCATCCTGCCATCCTCTCGGTTGTGAAAAAGATTGAAAAATGGGCGGGCCGCCCTCAGCCAACAAAGATCCCAAGTTGGCTCACGATTTCCATGGATTTCCATGGATTGCTGTGAGAAAAATTCCCTTTTTTTTCTGGTCTCAATCCATGGTCACCTCTTGGCAGGGGGTTCCATGTGAATTTCAAGGGGGTGTATTCTGAAACCGATTTCTATATATTTCTATCTCCAATCTTCACCAAACCTCCAGCGCGGCACTGAGCTCGTACTCGTTGAAGATGTGGAAGTGCTGCTGCTACTGCTACTGGTGGTGCTACTGCTGGTGGTGCTGGTGCTGGTCACAGTAGTGGAGGAGACCGTGGTGCTGCTGGTGCTGGTGCTGCTGGAAGTAGTGGAGGTACTGGAACTGCTGGTGGTGCTGGTGGAGGTCGCAGTGGTGCTGGTGGTGCTCGTGCTGGACACCTGGAACTTTGAACTGAATCGGGCAGGCGATGTTCTGTTTGATCCTTTTGGGAAACAAGATGGATGATGGTTGTGAAATTGCAGGCATTTCAGGAAATCGTGTGTTTCTATCATGGGTCCATTTGGTCTGCCTCTCTTTGCTTTACCTAGAAAATCTGATTCGATCTGCACTTCTGTAGCTTCAAAAGCTGTTTCAGCAACCCACATCAACATCTCCCCAGTAAACCTCTATCCCACCCAACCCCAGCCCCACCGTGCTGCTACTACTGGTGGCCGTGGTAGAGCTGCTACTGGTGGAGCTACTCGAAGTGCTGGTGCTACTGGTGGAGCTGCTACTGGTGGAGCTGGAGCTACTGGTGGTAGAGCTGGTGGAGGTGCTGCTGGTGGAGCTACTGGTGGTTGAGCTGGAGGTTGCGCTGGTGGAAGTTGACCTGCTGGCGAGAGAAAAACCCACTGGCCCCCAAAAAATAAATATCCCAAGATATTCTACAAGGGTCTGATTCTAATGGATGATAATGATTTTACCTCCGAAATCTGGTGTCAGATGATATGAATTCTAAGGGGCATTTCCAATGTGGCACCCTGTGGCTTACCACAGGGCGTCCGACATGGGGAGGTTGTGGAAATTCTGGTGATAGCAAGGAATAATGGTAGACCCTAAAAAGATTCAGCACAAGTACAATCTGCCAATATTTTAGTAGCATTTTTCTGGTCTACGAGTCTACACTGTTCCTTTTTTTTGGTAGCTTACTATATGTCTCTGTAATAGAACACACATATGTACAAATACATTATATATATATACAAATACATAATATATATATATATATACACATTATACAAAAATAATATGGGTGGCCGACCTTTGTACCCTTCCACGTGCAATGTTCATCCCCATGTCAGGGCTTCAAAGTTGGCCACATCTCATGGGTTTCTTTTTGGTCCCCCAAAAACCGTAGGGTTTCAATCGGTTTCAATAGTACGATGGGTCTAATTTTGGATTTGGGGTGTCAATTTAGGAAACCTCCACGTTGTGACACACCTCATCTTGAATTTCAGCTGATGGCTGAAAGATTTTGTCCCCAGTCTTTAAACTTTGCCTCTGAATGGCTAACTGCAGCTATCTCATACCTGTGAAACATTTAGCCATATTTGCCAGGCAACGTAATAGTTGTACTGGTGGAAGAGGTACTGGTTGAGCTGGAACTGGTTGAAGAAGTACTGGTTGACGAGGTACTGGTTGAGCTGGAACTGGTTGCAGAGGTACTCGTTGCAGAGGTACTTGATGAGGTAGAACTGGTCGAAGAGGTACTAGTTGAGCTGGAACTGGTTAAAGAAGTACTGGTTGAAGAGGTACTGGTTGACGAGGTACTGGTTGAGCTGGAACTGCTTGAAGAGGTACTGGTTGCGGTGGAACTGGTTGAAGAGGTACCGGTTGCACTGGAACTGGTTGAAGAAGTACTGGTTGAAGAGGTACTGGTTGACGTGGTACTGGTTGCGGTGGAACTGGTTGAAGAGGTACCGGTTGCACTGGAACTGGTTGAACTCGAACTAGTCGAAGTGGTGCTTGAACTAGTTGTGCCTGATTGCTGGTCAATGAGACAGAGCCCAGTCATTACTTGTGTTTTAACACCAGTCAGATTAGTGGATGATAGCAATACACCATAGCTGCTATCTGCATCATCCATTTCTATCATCCACGGGACCCAATGCATCGCTTGTTTCACAACAGGAATCTGGAAATCCAGTGATGTGGCAAACCCAAAAATAAACCTACCATTTGGGGATTGTGTATACCACCCGATGATGATCACAATGAGGGTGACTTTTATTGGGCTTACCACATTAAAACACACCAATCAGTTCCGTATATGTATATTATATATGTATTACTCACACACACACACCATATTTGTATGTGCGAGCAGTGCGAGCATCATCTTAATATAACCTATGTATTTATTGTATGAATTCACCATCAGTTCTCGTGGTTGCAGCATGTTGATAGCTGCCATAGCTGATTGAATCCCCGTATTGGTTGATGACTGGGGTTATACTATCCCGGAAAAATGGGGGACTATCACCATCCATTACTGGTGTTAGTGGTTTCAACAAACCCCTCTGAAAAATATGAGTCAGTTGGGATTTTGTTCCCAACTCAATGGAGAGTCATTCAAAATTCCATGGTTCCAGTCACCACCAACCAGTTCCATTGATTATTCCGAGTATTAACCATTATTAACCATAGATTAACCATAGATTAACCAGGAAAGTCATAAATTCCATGGTTCCAGTCACCACCAACCAGATTATAGGACATCCTCTCAACCAACCACTATAAAAACCACGACGTTTTTTCGGGCTTCGGTCGAGCCACTGCTAGTCGACGTGACCGTGGTAGTTGTGACCTCAATGGAAGGAAGCAATGACCGATGGCACATCTTGGGCTGGCCAGCTGGCAAAATTTTTCGCGAAACCTTTCTGCTTGGTGGTTTTAACCATCTTGAAAAAGAAATAGTCAATAAAAAATGTTTGAAACCACAACCAGCTTTATTTTCAGGAAACAGACTGAAAAAAACAAAACAAGATTGATCAACAGCATTCAACCACTATGGTTTCCTGCATTGTCTTGCCTGAAATCAGTCTTTCACTGTGGAAACATGTTAAAACGACGTCTCCCCATTTGCTGATTTCATGTTGCTGGAATGTTTGCCGACCTGTTGTTTCCAATATGTTCCCCCAATGCCATTAAGCTAGCTATGCCCCATGTTTTTTGATGTTACTGGTGATTCCCATGTTTCATAGGTCAGAATCCAGATGTGTTGCGCTGAAAAAAACATGTGCCAAGTCCCCCCCACCTTTGTCGCTTTCCTCCATCCAATTAACAAAACGATATAAAAACCAAGTCCTCCATCATTTACGGATCATCCTCCAGGGAAAATCGCAAGGTTTTGCATATCTTTCCAGCAAACCCAACTATGCCCAACTGGCAGAGGCACCGCTAAACGTCTCGCCTGCCGGAGTGACAGTCACTGTTGGTCACTGCTTGGAGGATCATCCCACTTAGCAACTGGTTGGTAAGCCGAGTTGTAACCCACAAATGGGACAAACCACGAAAAAAGGGAAACTGAGAAGGACCCTCCAAATGTGGATGGCACTGACGTTGAACAATGGTGAATATCAGCAGAAAATACATAGCAACACCATGCAACAACCATCCTACATATATGAGATGCCAAACACATGGTAGAATTTGATCTGGTCATCCATCCCAGAATGAGAATCCAAACATCATGGGTATATATATATATATATTTGACCTATCAATAGATTGATAATCATCCCTCAATATGGGCAGGCTACTTTCGCTACTCTTGGGGGAGATGCTAAATTGCCACGTTTTTTTTATGGGTTGGGTCACCATTTGTTCATCATGAAAGTGATGAAAACCCCATTGAAATCTCCATATTCTCTCAATAAATCCTCATTAAATGGTGATGCCAAACCAAAAAAATGTTTAAAAAAATCAATACCCAACATAAAAATACATAAAGATACCGGCAAAAACGTCCTTTTCCACCTGCTCAATTATATAAAGGGTTTTCTCATGCCCAAAACTTCCCATGTCATGTGTCCTTTCCCAGCTGTGAAGCCGTGCCTCAGCGCTTGCAACGCTCCTTGCCACAACGCCCGTGTCCTCTGCATCGATATAGTCCGGCTCGGCGTCCTCGTAGCCCAAACGACGGTAGCTGGAGGCGCTGCCAGTGTCCTGGACGTTGGATTGTTCGGAAAAAAAAAACGTGTTCCGAAAATGGGTGGACCCGAAGGTTATGGCCATTTTGATAGTAAATGATAGAAAATGATGATCAAACAATAGATTTAGAAACAGATCTATGGTGTATGATTCGCGGCACTGCGACACGCGATATTGTTCGTTGAACCATTTATGATGGTCTTACTTTCATAATTTTTCAGATAAACCATGATAAAACCATTTTTCGTGGCTGAAACCATCTTTCAGATTTTAAAGTTCGGTTCGGAATGGTTGTCAAAAATCATGTACTTTCCGATTTCCAGGATGATTTTGCCACTGTTCCTTAATCTGTTCTATCTTCTTGGGGTGAACCCCTATAATCTGCACCGGTTCCCGTTTAAAGGGATCTGGGACGGATCATTTCAGCCTTTTCCCGTCGTCCGAGCTGAAGACAGTCTGAACACCAAAACGGAATCCAAATTTTAAAAGAAGTTAATGAATTTTAATGGGATGGAACGGGATTAATGATGGTTACAAATGAGCGATAAATCCTTGATGAATTGTGACCGAAGGAAGTTTAGAAGTCAAACTTCCGACAATATGGACAAATGGGAAAGCAGAGGTGGGAAGAGTCAGAGAAGAGAAGAGCAGAAGAGAGAAGATCAGAGAAGATAAAGGGTCAGAAGAAAGAAGGCGCAGGTGCGCGAAAAGGTAAAAAAGTCGCGAGACACCGTGTTTTTCCAATGATTTGTGGCTCCGGAGGGTCGAAAAGTACGCTCGCTAAAGCGGCGGGTGCGGAGCCATCTGGCCAGATGAGAGATGAAACGTGAAGCACATTTCCAAGTCAAAATGCACAAAACACCTCATGTTCGGACCACACTTTTGGAAGTTGAGATGTCGAAAAAGTGAACGCCAT
>CAMXCT020000337.1:177575-225075 GCA_947184155.2 Cladocopium goreaui | reverse complement strand
TCACTTGACAACTTGTAGAGGTAGTTAATAAAATGGTATACCCTCTGGTAAACCAACATAGCTATTGAAAATGGCCATTTATGGTGGATTTACCCATTAGAAATGGTGATTTTCCATAGTTACGTAAACGTTTACCAGAGGGTATTGTGGCTAGATTTGGCTCGGAGAATCTCTGAACTAATCATAACTAATCATCAACCAACTCAGGATCTGGATGGTAGTCAATAAAATGATATAAAATGATTCGTCAACCCCCAAGATATGAAAGTCAGATATGAAATCCCTAAGTCTCTGCCAAGGGCCCATCAAATTCGCTCAAGGAACCCTCGTCCAGAAAACGGTCAGGGGGAAATACTCTTCCAACCATTTAAGGCGTTGCATGGCGTTGCTCAGAAATGGTGTTTCTACCACAAGATCGTGAATCTTTCATGTGGAAAATCCGGATCAACCATAGGAAGTCTGCTAAATTTTGGATGGTTTTGGATGATGTTGGATGATGCTGGATGATGTTGGATCATTGTCCAATAATTGTTGGATCATTTTCTGGTTGGTGGTATACCTACCCCTCTGAAAAATGATGGAGTGAAAGTCAGTTGGGATGATGGCGTTCCGTTCCCAACTGTTTCTGGAAAGTCATTCAAAATTCCCATGGTTCCAGTCGCCACCAGTTTTGGATGATTTTGGCCTATACAACCATACCCCATCTATCCCGACCCCAACTTCTCTCCTGATCCAAAAACTCCATGTTCGTCACCTGGTGGGGGGAATCTCGGTCTTCGTCACCGGGCCGGGCCCCGGGGGCCGGGCCGCAACGGGGTTCCATGGGATGAGTGGCCCCAACATCCACGGCTGTGTTCCTTTGACTTTGATGAAATCAAGACATGAATAAAGTAAGTCGGCATGCAACAATCTGATGTCTTATGTCTTATGGAAAAATATCTAAAATCATCTCTTAGTTGGCAACAAAAAAAAATATATAGAAAATGAAGTCAAATCAATGGCTTCCCATATTGTCATCCAACTCTATCCACTGTCGTCACAACCTCTGTGAAGGAGACCATTTCTTGAGATTGAGAATATGTCGTCCCCTGACATCCCCAAGATCCAATCTATTGCCAGTATATTCAGTAGATCATTAACATTCATTAACCAATATATCCAATATTAGACCCTTAAATTCCCCAGTTTCAGACACACCTTCCTTCCCACTGATAAAACGCTCGTGGTCCCCACCGTCAGGTAGGTGTCGGAGATGGCTTGAGCCACCGGCGTGGTCTGTTCGAAGAGCGGAGAACGCACGTAGACCAGGACGTGCGTCCAGTTCTGACCAGTTGGATGGCTGGAGGGTGAACAAAAAGATGCGAAACTTGGAGACAAGAGCAGCGATATGAGTAGTAAGTAAATCTTACAGTAACTATAGTAACTATAGTAACTATAGTAACTATAGTAACTATAGTAACTTAGTAACTATAGTAACTATACTATAGTAACTATGGTAACTATAGTAACTATAGTACAAAAGTATTGTAGTGTTTTTGTCTGACATGTTGTAACTATAGTAAGTACGACAGTGTCACTGTCACGTTCTTCTTTGCCACATGATGTATCTATACATACTGTAGATACAACAAGTGCCTGTATTGATATCTGGAATGCAGCCATCACAGGTAGACGGACAGTTGGCACGACCAGCCTGCCAGAGAATAGAACCCTCGCATCATTTGCGATCTTGGAAACCCTTGCAAGAGCAAAACTCTAGCAGCATAATTAGCATAACACAATACTATGTTATAATATGTAATATACAGCCCCTCTTCATGCTGAAATAATTAAGTGTGATTTTGTCAATCCATATAGATCTATCTATTACAAGTTACTACATATATATATATATATATGTACATATATATATATATACATTTATATGCCTCTATTATCCATTAGAGTTAACCTTCCAAAAACAGCTAAAAACTGCACCTCCACCCGGGGCCCCACCGGGCCTCCAGGGGCGTGTCGACCCAGACGTCCACCCGGTTGATGCCCACCGGGACGATGGCGCCCATCTGTGAGCGACCCTCCCCGGAGGCCGACCATGCCAGGTACATCACGTAGTACTCGGTGCCTGGGAGGAAAATCCGGAGAATCCACCGGAAAATCCGGAAAATCCATGGGAAAATTCTGGGGAAGTCATGGGAAATCTGGAGAAACTACTGGGAGTTTTTTTGATCAAAAAACGATGGAGTCCAATGGATTGGTTTGAAAAATGCTGACCGGAAACAATGGTTTTGACCCTCAAACATCATCCTGTTCTGGCACTATGATCATGCTAAGTCACCAGGCATCAGCAATATACGAATCTGGAACATGATTGGGGTTTTGTGAACATGCAAGAATTCAACAAAGCCAGGTTTCGAAGCAGTTGAAACGAGGATCAAACACTCTGAAACCGGCCAGGGGCAGGTCCTTTTCACATTGAGAACAAGGGGGAAAAAAACACAGATCTCTCAGTCCTGACGACTCCTGGGAGTATCTGTGGTCGGCATCAAAGCTGCAGGGTACAGCATCCCTATGAAATCATCCAAAATCCATCGGGAACTCCGCAGGTAGGACGCCATGGAGGTGGTTCAAGAAGGGAAGATGACGAAAAATCCAACGGTCTGCTAAACTCTAAAGAGTGGCTCTCCAGGAATTCCCAACCAAATCTCAAGAGATTTGTCCAAGTCCTAAACCACTATGGGGCAACTATGGTAGATATACCATCTGGTTATGACATTGCCACTTCGCCATGGAAAGATCCACCATGCTATTAAGAACGGTAAACCAATAAATCTCTATTTCGATTAGGGCCATCTATACCATGGCGAACTGTTAGTCATAACCAGAGGGTAGTTCCTATAGTTCATGTTTGTGGGTTTTCTAAAGCAACGTTCACATCACTGGGGCCATCCAGCCGTCCCCGAAACCCCGGAAGTAGGCAGGGCTCGATAGATGTAGTCCGGCGGGCTGAAGAACGACGGACCACCTGGACGAATTGTTGGTTGGGCTTTCTGGGCCGATGGTGAAGCTGGTGAAATGCACATGTGAAAAACCATGGTTGATGTTTATATGGGTTTATATGGGTTTATATGGGTTTATATGGGTTTATATGGGTTTATATGGGTTTATATGGGTTTATACCAACCAACTTGTAGCTGCTTGATATATATCGAACATTATCGAACTATATAATTAGATATAATTGTTTTTTTATCAACCAACTTAACTTTTAGCTGATTGGTTGAGCCCTGAACAATGTGGGGATCATCGCAGAAGAAATATGCGTTCTCCATCTCCAGTGATATCCGACAGCTTCACTCAAGATCCACGCGTCATCAGTTACACAGATCCCCCCCTGGTTCTCGTAAATCCCTTGAAATCTGACGTAAAAAAAAACAAGTCAATTCTTTGGTAAACCATCTATCATCATAGAAACCTGCTTTTTTTAACAGGGGCTAGTTTCAAAGCCCTCTTTTTTCATCAACCAATGGGAATTTGGGACATCTGCCAGGCCCTGCGGCACCCGTTGTCTCGGCACCTATCTCGCCGAGGTCCAGGTCCCGGTCGAGCCACTGGAAATCGGTCACGTTGGCCTTGGGACGTCCAGTCCCGCTGAGCGATGCTGAGCAAAGGGGCCCCATTTGGTGGATGATTTTTGTTGGGGGATTGTACTAGCCTTATATATATATAATATATATATAATATATATATATAATATATATATATATATACTGTACTGTATTTTATATATATATATATACACAGAGAGTGACAGGGTAGTATACCTCCTTGAACAGATCCGAACAGGGCTTTTAACACTGCTCAACCGGTGACTAACCAAACCTCAGTTTGAAGGATGCTTCGGGCAGTTGAATAGTGCTTCGAGTGGTTAAAGGCTGGTGAAACTGTACTCAATGGATTGACTTTGGAAATTTAGCGAAAATGGGCGGAAAAAACCGTGGTTTCTACGCCATGAATGTTTGTCAGCCAAGCAATTCTTGGAAGCATCGAAGCCCAACCCGGTGGCAAAGATTTTGGCGAAAAAAAAACAGACCCTGGGGGAAAAGTGTCCTAACCCCATGCAGTCGCGCTGCAAATTTTGGTTTGGCCGTTTGGCCCTTCTACTGCAATGTGGTCTTAGTCTTCAAACTTTGGCGGTAACAATTCTGAACGCATGCGCAGGACGATTTCTTTTTGATTTCTTTGGGCTCGATCTGAGGCTTCCCAATGCTTAGACAAGTGTGACCTGCTCCTGCACTTCCGAGCTGTCACCACCCCAGTCTGGATGGCCCCATGTAACCACAGATCCATCTGCCAGGAGTGCTGCAAATGCACCACAGTCTGTGGCGTGAAGCTGCTGCACATTCCTGAGTTGATCTTGGACAGCAGAGCTGTCACCACCCAATTCTGGTTTGCCCCATGTAATCACAGATCCATCTGCCAGGAGTGCTGCAAATGCACTGTCTGTGGCCTGAAGCTGCTGCAAATTCCTGAGCTGATCTTGAACAGCAGAGAAGGCGCGACAAAAATCTGGATCGCCCCATGCAACCACGGATCCATCTGCCAAAATGGCAGCAAATGCACAAGGTGCGGATTGAATCTGCTGCACATTCCTGAGCTGATCTTGGACAGCAGAGCTGTCACCACCCCATTCTGGATCGCCCCACGTAACCACGGATCCATCTTCCAAGATGGCAGCAAATGCACCCTGTGAGGCTCGAATTTGCTGCACACTCCTGAGCTGATCTTGGACAGCAGAGCTGTCACCACCGTAAGCTGGATCGCCCCACGTAACCACGGATCCATCTTCCAAGATGGCAGCCAATGTGCGGCAGCCTTCAATCTGCTTCACACTCCTGAGCTGATCTTGGACAGCAGAGCTGTCGCCACCCAAATCTGGAAATCCCCACGCAACCACGGATCCATCTTCCAAGATGGCAGCAAATGCGCCATGCGAGGCATGGATATGCTGTACATTCCTGAGCTGATCTTGGACAGCAGAGGTGTCGCCACCATTTTCTGAATCGCCCCATGTAACCACAGATCCATCTGCCAGGAGTGCTGCAAATGCACTGTCTGTGGACTCAAGCTGCTGCACATTCCTGAGCTGATCTTGGACAGCAGAGCTGTCACCACCCCATTCTTCATGTCCCCATGTAATCACAGATCCGTCTGCCAAGACGGCAGCAAATGCATGATATGAGGCTTGAACCTGCTGGACACTCCTGAGCTGATCTTGCACTTCAGAGCTGTCGCCACCACAGCTTGAATCGCCCCACGTGACGACTGTGTCATCACCGCAGCGCCACAGGGCAAAGGCTCCGGCCGTTGCTGCCAGCTGTGCTTTTTGCTGTGCAATGGCAGTGATGTGGTCTCCGTCTTGAATCCCTGCTGCCTGCAAAGATTTCCGCTGGTCATTGAGGACATTCCCTTGTGCAGTGACAAGTCTCAGGAAGCTTTGTCCGAAAGACTCTTGGGCCAGAATAATCAGGTCCCCTACTTTGGAGGACTCCAAAACTGCAAGTCTCTTCCTCTTTCCGCTGGGCAAAGCGACATTTATTCTAAGAATTTGGTGAGAATTATCTTCACTGGCTCGAGCCATTTGAACTCTGGCGCATACACAAATAACTCACCCAACAAACATGGGAATGTCATCCGTGGATCATGTTCTTTTTCTTTCAACAAAGACTATGCCATCAAATTTCGCCTTCAACGACAACGGCCACACCCAACAACTGCCAAGCGGCAAAGGCATCGTAGAACTCATGCGTCACCGGAGTGCTCTGCTCACGCAGCGAAGAGTAGGAGTGGATGTTGATGTACCTGCCAGGGGTACTAGACCAACGTGGGGCTTTAACCAACCGAAAGAGGTGGATCTAACTTTGCAAAATGGGGATTGATGAATGATTTATGATAAATTGTAAACATTGCTAGACTGACATTGATTGACGATGATTTGTGGCAGATAAATATATATATATATAATGTGTATATATATATATATATTGTATATAATATGTATATATATATATTATGCTTATGAATATATATATATATATATTATATATACATGCAATTATGTATATATTCTATTGTGTATATACATATATATATATGTATATAATATCATATAATATCCATAGTTCTGTGGGAATCAAAACCCACAGGGGAGGCCCATTTTTTTATAGCACCCCAGCTGCGGCCCCTCGGATGAGAACCGGAAGGATGTCAACGGGGGATGAACCCCCAAAAGTCGAATTAATAGGTGTTCACTCATCCCCCATAGTATTCTACTTTTACACAATGTGTATATATACTATTATTATTATATTATTATTATGATTATATACTATTATATATATATATGTGTGTGTGTATATGTATTGTTATGATTATTACTATTGTTATTTTTATAATATCATTACTATTATTATTTTATATATATATATTGTTCAAAATGGATAGATTGGAAAGCACCTATCACTTCAAACAAAACTACTTCAAGCCATGAGTTTTTCGACAAAATCATAGGGCCAACGATCTCCAGCTACAACATCGCGCACCGGTTGGCAGCCACGATGGTATTTTCGGGCACCAGGTAATCGGTTTTGGACACCTCGGCCCAAACACAACTGAGTGTCTCCGGAAAAATCCCAGGATGTTGGGAAATCACCAATGGTTTCACCAATGATTTGCGAAGCTTTTTTTTTTCCACCATGATTTTCGGGGAAAATCACCCATGGTCCCCAAAAAAGGGTGGAAACTCCGGAAAAATCATGTGGAAATCACCCTATAGGCGAAATCTCGAGGTCTTTAGCTGGGAAAATCATCGAACTTTAAATGGTTCATTGAGGGTAGAAAGGCTCAGTGGTGATTCTGATTTTCGCGCGGAAAAAAGTGATGGTCGATGTTGGTCGGCATCAAAGATCAGGAATTCAACCAAGAATTTCTGGTTTCCCCCAAATCCTGTGATTTCAAGCCTGAATTTTCACATATTTTCACTATATCAAGATTGCCATGGCATGGATATCCCTACTTCTTTGGACCCAAAAAGATAGAAATTCTTGGTGAACAATTCTACATCCAAGATTGTTCTTTTGCATCCCTGTGAAATGATTGGCTTTCAGCACCATCTTTGGTCCTTCCCCGACTTTCGCGTTCGAGTTGACGTCCAAGTCACGGCCACACTCGACAACTGCGTGCGCACGCTGCTGCTGGTGTCTTCCTCGATTCAAGGGCTGGTTGGGTGGTCGGATCAAGTTTAAGGAAGAAAATAGTGCCAAAAGCCATGATTTAAGGCTTGTTTTAATGACTTTAATGAAGGCATTTGTGAGAGGAAACATCAAAGACCGCTATAAAAATGGAAGATTGGGGGTGTCCTGCACATCTTGAACTTCCCATGTTTCCTTGGTAAAATCATTCATGCACCATTTCGGGTGATGAAATCTGTCAGTTCCGCGGATAGCCGGAACATTGTTTTAAGCTGGTAGGACTAATGGCAGGGTAACATAGTTCCATTTACAGCAAATGACTGGTGGTTTCAAGCTCCCCAATTTTCACTCTGTGGGATCATCATCCCTATCCCATTTCTAGGCCTAAAAATATGGTTTTTCAGTTTCAAAACACCAAAGAGTTGATCCAGATACCCTCTGGTTATGACGAACATAGCCATGGAACATGGTCCATTTATAGATGATTTTCCCATTCAAAGCTACATTTATCAGGGATTTTCCATTGTTAGTCATAAGCAGATAGTATCCATCCAGTAGTCCAGCCAGGACCCAGGACCATGGCTGACCCACAAAAAAAACACACCAGCGCCGCCATGTTTCGGCCACATAGATGTGATATCCCACGATGCGCCCCAAGATGCTTGGCAGTTGCCACACCTAAATTGGCCGAGTTGGTGCAAATCTCTCAATTGGAGGCTTGATGGTGATACAGTGATACCTGTTGTTAGTTGGGTGATCAAATGGTGATATGAAAAATGATATTACTCTATTACCATTACGGCCATGTTTTTGGGATATGAAATCATAGGGATATGTGATACCAAATTATGGCATATTATCATATCTGGTTGGTGGTATACCTACCCCTCTGAAAAATGATGGAGTTCGTCAGTTGGGATGATGATTCCCAACTGAATGGAAAGTCATAAAATTCCATGGTTCCAGTCACCACCAACCAGATCATATGATCAATGTTTATCACATTTTATCACCATATACCTATGCTATTCATAAACCGACCAAGCCCTTCACCAAGCCTGACTGGGAGCCTGACTTCGGAAAGGCCTGAGGCCCGGGCCAGTTCGCCACCAATATCTCCATCATCCAAGTCCTTAGGATCTGCATCGGCTGATCTACACTGCTTGGTGGTTGACCTACCCGTCTGAAAAGTGATGGAGTTCGTCAGTTGGCATGATGACATTCCCAACTGTTTCTGGAAAGTCATTCTAAATTCCATGGTTCCAGTCACCAGTCAATTGGGACCAGGGTTTCATTTGGGGGTACCCTCTGGTAATTTGTTACAGTTCGCTATTGAAAATGGCTATTGAAATAGTTGATATCCCAATTTAAAAATGGTGGATCTTTCCATAGTTATGCGTTTACCAGAGGGTAAGGATGTGTTTTCTGAAAAAGTTATTCTTCGAAAGTTTGTTCGAATTTTGTTTGGAAATAAATCATTCCAGCACTCCGGATGTTCGGATTTTTTTTTGTGGATATGGCTGGAAACTACTTGAGGTTGGATGAAATATGTTAGAACTAAACATGAGAGAGTTTAGTTGTGAATACATTCCTACCCCATGTTCCTTGCAATGACTTTCCCCAATGAAGTTGGTGGCTGGATCTTACTTCACCACCACCATCATCCTCGTTGAAGACTGCTTGGTTGAACACAGTATTTCCAGTTCATGGGTCAGTCCACAATCCCCAATGAACCAACCAGGAAGTGTAAACCAAATATTTAACCCACTAACGTCAATCGACCTTCACTTTGGGATTACTCTATATTCCAACATGTTTAATTCTTAAAACCTCATAGAAACCCCCAGCGAATGATCGTCACCTCCGAAGAAACAATCAACCAGCATTCATACTGGTCATCCCTCTTTATAAACTGATATAAACTGGTTGGTTGTCTCAAATCCCAGAATTTAAAATTGTCGGTCTCTAATCCCCAATAAACGAGGTAGTTTCTCATCCTACAACAATCATCAACCAACCATGATTTATCAACCAAGCATCATTAATATCATTTAATATCACCATTTAGTTTTGATCATCAAACCCATCAAACCCCCCCATTAATAATCATTAATATGGTTAGATCCCTATCAACCAATCAACAGGGTTCATTTTATCAATCAGGGCTCTTAAACAACCAAAACATACCAAAACTGACTCACCAGTCAGGCCCCAGCCACTGCTCCCGATGCTCCACCCTGTTTCCAAGATACGTCATCGGTCAGATTGATCTCCTTCACCGAGGCGTTGATCGCGGCGCCGGCAAAGGAGAGGAACGACGGGGTCGTGGCTTCGGCCAGCGCCTGCCACGGAAGTGACGACCCGTTGCGTCGTGAGTGGTGGCTGCAACTTGGCAAGTTGGAAAGCTGGAAATGGATGGAAACTGAAACATGGGTCTTTTTCACATGGAACAACAGTCTTCTCTTTTGGTTAGTTCGATCTTGGTTGGTTAGTTGGTTAGTTGGCGAGTTTGTTGGGATGATGGGAGGATTTTTTTGTTCCAGGTGCAAAACATGGAAACAAATAGCTGTGAAACCAGCGAACACGGAGTCACGGAGTCTCGTAACGCTGGTTCCAAGTCTGCCAAAGAGTGATGGAGAGAACCTCAAAAAAAGATTAATTTGGTTGCGGTTGGTTGGTTGGTTGGTTGCTTGGTTGCTTGGTTGCTTGGTTGGTTGGTTGGTTGCTTGCTTGGTTGGTTGGTTGCTTGCTTGGTTGCTTGCTTGCTTGGTTGGTTGGTTGGTTGGTTGGGATACAGTAGTTTTCCTCTTCAAGGAAAAAAGATAGCAGGGGGTGGTTGGTGTCCTATGAGATGTTTGACTTAGGCCTAAACAAAATCGAGAAGTTAACCAATCAAAGCGGTGTGAGAATTTGATCAAATAGCCAGAAAGGGCACTGGTGAGATACAGATGGACATAGCTATATCATAAACTTTGGCATCCCGCAAAATTGGAAGAAAATGGTGCATTACATAGGACGACTCGCTGGGTTCCATGTGTGATAGGTGCAATAAAGATTCAAAATAGGTCTTGTTCTTCATGGTGCATTTGAATTCACCATGAAAAAAAACATCCTTGTTCTTGTACAGAAGAAAGACATGCAATTCCAATAGCATAGTTCTGGGATAATAGGCCGTGATTTACAATAGCATGTTATAACTGAGCATAACATCCTAGTTATGGTTATGCAAGTTATAACATGCTATTGTAAATAATGGTCTATGCTAATGAAAATCATGTCTTACCATAAAGATTTACGAATGCTCCATGATTTTCTATCCAGACTTCCAGCCACCATCAGCCATCGCACCGAGCGAGAGAAGACCACGAAGTGCGAATAGCTGTCCCGGTAGGTGCCACTGGGTACTGCAAAGCTGTTGACGCCTTCAGCTTCGGACGAAGCTTAGGGGCGCAGGGGCCCGGTACCCTCTGGTGAAACTATCATAGCCATGGAAAATCTATCAATTGTAGATTGGTTGGTGGTATACCTACCCCTCTGAAAAATGATGGAGTTCGTCAGTTGGGATGGTTATTCCATTCCCAACAGTAATGGAAAGTCATTCAAAATTCCATGGTTCCAGTCACCACCAACCAGTAGATCATTTTGTGAAGAAAACCCATGGGATTTCCATAGCGATTCCATCCGACATGACCTGCAGGACCTGCAGCAGTGAAAAATACCAGCCTGGCTTGCCGCAATGTCTGAACAGCTACACCAAAAAATCCACTGGTTTTTTTCGACCATTTGTTGTCCGCATGAAATTGATCTAAAAATAAGCACTTTCATTTCTCATTCAAATTCCAATCTCATATCTTAAGTTGCTTTTACATCGCATGAAATGTCCCATGAACATCCGATGTGCATGGCGAAAAAATATCCAAAATCCCCAGTGTGTCCAATTCTGTCCCATGGGCCTTCCTTGGTTCCACCCAGCCCATTCCCATTAGGTGGGCTGCCTCCAAACGTTAGCTAAGTTGTGCTTCAGTTCACTAGGTGAAGTATGATTTATGGTGGATACTCTATGGTAAATTAAGAGTTGGATCCCGAAAACCACCCATGTTTCACTATGTTTCACTCATCTTCCCCAGCTCATGACAGGGTCGTCAGGTTGGGGTCAACCAACTTCGGGCACCAGCTGTCACCACTTGCCAAGGGGCCAAAGGGCACTTCGCCCTGCTGGATGTATGGCAAAGCGCCGGACAGCTCCAGCTCCGTCAAGTTGTAGCCTGGGGGCTAAGCCATGGTGCTCCTGATTTCATGGGAATTTCATGAACAAAGGGATGAATGGGGGGAGATTTCATGAGATTTAATGAGAAATTCTGATTCATAGGATCACACCAACACTGGAGACATGAAAAGAGAATTTCTACCCTCTGGTTGGTGGTATACCTACCCCTCTGAAAAATATGAGTTCGTCAGTTGGGCTGATGAGATTCCCAATACATGGAAAGTCATTCAAAATTCCATGGTTCCAGTCACCACCAACCAGCCCTCTAAGTTAACAAAGCCATGGAAAATCGCCACCAAAATTTTGCTCGGTAAATCCATCGTATAAAAGGGACATGTTCCATGGGAAACTGTCTCAGGTTGACTATACGTGGGGGTGATCCACAGAAACATATGAGCATGTTTGGATTATATTCGATAAGACCAGTGGGTAATAAGTGGACAATATCAAGGGATAAGATCATCCAGAAAGGGGATTTTTTTCTAGGATTTAACTAGTTGATAGCAATGATTTGGCTGCGACTCAACGATCAAAAATGGTAAATGTTAGATGATGAACCAGTGGTTTGACGATTGTTTACTTTGGGTCTCCACCCCACAAAAAGTATCAGGGGATACTTTTTTTGGGCCCATCTGCATGATGGGGATAAGCTGGTGAATTTATCATGGTACTCGGGTACCAAGCGCTTCAAAAGCGGGTGGTAACCACATGGAATAACCCAGTTATATATATATAATTAGATTAGTGGAATAGCGTCAGCTCATTCCAGTCCTACAATGGATTTGGTTTGGTTTACAATCATTTACAATCAAATTGGTGTAAGTGGGATGCTCATCCAAGTGAGAAGATCAATATAATTTGGATCGATCTTTTCCAAAGTTTTCCAGGGGAGGTGTGCCAAGAATCACTGGAGTTATCCAGTGAACCCCCAGTTCAAAGTAGCCATATAAGAAATCACCCCTTCTGGATTTCCTGGCAAGAAACACATCACAGGACTGGTTGGTGGTTTTAACCATCTTGAAAAATATGAAAGTCAATGGGAAATATGATTGAAACCACCAACCAGAGGAGTTTTTTTTTCAACCTGCTTCATGGATGCTTCCCCCCCTATCAAAGGTCCATCACTGGACTGCTTCGCATCCCGCTGCCAAGGGGCCGTCCAAACTTCCGGTCCAGTTGACCAGTTCTTTGTTCAAACCATCCGCGGACTGGGCGAGGTACACCGCGTACCTCGGCTTGGGCCAGTTCCGCCTCTGGAAACCAAACATGGCTAGCCATGCAGGTTTAGAACTGGGAAAATCATCGAACTAAATGGTGGATTTTCCAGCTAGCCATGTTTGATTATCGAATTTTTGACAATGAACCGGATGGTTAGATGGTTCTTGAAGTTGGCAAACGCTTCAGAAACCATCCCACACAACGCGACGCAGGCGAAGCGTTGACACACTGGCAAGGCACGACAAGGTTAAAATGAAGGAGACCCCCGAACGATTCAGAAACCAAGTATTGAGTTGAATCTTTTAGACCAACTTGATTCTTTGCCTGGTCATACAGTCATTCAACATCTGCGTATGGATCACCTTGTGCTTCTCTCAAAATCTGCCCAAGAAACACATCTGATTCCCGAAAAAGCAGTCAAAAATCATCCAATTTCCCCAAGAAACACATCTGATTCCCGAAAAACCAGTCAAAAATCATCCAATTTCCCCAAGAAACACATCTGATTCCCGAAAAACCAGTCAAAAATCATCCAATTTCCCCAAGAAACACATCTGATTCCCGAAAAACCAGTCAAAAATCATCCAATTTCCCCAAGAAACACATCTAATTCCCGAAAAACCAGTCAAAAATCATCCAATTTCCCCAAGAAACACATCTAATTCCCGCCAACCAGTGGGTATCCCTGCTGAACTCCAGGTATCCCATGGGACATCCACGGCGTTTTCGACATCGCCGAGGGACGTGATCACCTCGCCAGACACGTTCTCCGGTGGAGTCCAGTCCAACAGGCCCTGCAGGTCCACGATGTCCAGGTCCTGCAGGTCAAAAAAAATGGGCCTGCAGAATGGGATATTTCGATGGTGATGTGCTAAACCTGGTGATCATTAATATATATATATATATATGATTTATGGAGGTTTTCTAAGTCATAGAGGTACCCCAATAGCTGGATTGTTTTTTTTCATGGAAGATCCGACAGTAAAATGGATGATTTTGGGGTATCCCCGTTTTAGGAAACCTCCATATGGGTTTCCTAAGTCATGGAGGTACCCCCAAATCATCCAAGTCACAAGACCCTTTTTAGTATTGAAACCTATGGGTGACTTGGGGATCCCCCATTTCAGCAAGTCTCAATATGTCCCTTTCATGTTGATGGGATATCTTGGGAGACATGGCGGCAGACCATCATCTGGGAGGTAGGGAGATTGACTCGAGGTTTCTGGGATTTACCATCTGGTTATGACATTGCCAGTTCGCCATGGAAAGATCCACCATTTTTAAGTTCGGTAAACCATCTATTTCGATTAGGGCCATCTATACCATGGCAAACTGTTAGTCATAACCAGAGGGTAATGGACGTTGATTGTAATGATCTGGATTTCACCAACAAAAATCAGGGGAGCAAAAGAAACCATATGATGGTAGTGCCACACCGGCGTCCACACTCTCTAACGGAGATGATAGACGGGGCCTCAATCCATATGACAAAGGCGCAAGCTTGGGCTAGTGACTTAGTGCAAATTAAGGGGGCTGTCAAATAGAACATGCGGGCTTCCATTCGCATGAGATGCACAGTAGCTCTATTTTCATGGGCATTCGCTGAAAGATGTTGAAAGCACAACAGCTATGTAAGTCGCCAACTTTTTCTGTCGAAGTCGTAGTTACTGTCATCGTGGCCTTCGCTATGCTGTAGGTTTTCGCCAAGTTGACGGACGTCTTTTTTTCTGTCGAAGTCGTCGTTGCTGTAACCAGATGTAAATGGATACAATCCCCGGATCATAATAAATACCCTCTGGTAAACTAACATAACTATGGAAGATCACCATTTTTAATGGGTAAATCCACTATAAATGGCCATTTTCAATAGCTATGCAACAAATTACCAGAGAGTACCCCCAAATGAAACCCTGCTTTGAGTATTTCAAACCAGACGGGTTTGAAATAGTGACCAACCAACTTTATTGGTAGAAAAATTGGCGCTATATCCCTATCCAAAGCGGGATGTAGGATATCAACGAATATCAACAACCAAAACCCCAGCAGTGGCAGTCGAATGACCAACGGTTTCCACTGCCATTTTGATGTTGGAGTTTTACCCCACATGTTTGCAAAAAAAAACACAAAAAGACCCAGACGTGTCTGCAACTAGGGTACGGAAAAAATCAATGCTTTGAAGTATCTTATTGAATTTAACACTATAATTTTTCCATGAAAACTATCATCAGGGTACTGAAAACTGATAATTCAATACTAGGTTTACCATATGGTTTGCTCATTTTGGAGCACACCCCATTCCTATCGACAAGGCGCCGGTCTAATAATCCCATCTGACACATTTAAGGGCCATGGGCTTCGTGTATCATCCCCAACAGAAAGTACTTTTCTGTTCACCCCAGAATCACGGGGATTTCTGGATCTTATTCCTCCAGAATTATCCAATCTATCCATTAATGGGATGATTTCAAACTTAAGAATATATATATATATTTCCAGCCATTCTATCCACCCAGGGTTCCCCAGGCTTCCCCAGGCTTCCCCAGGCTTCAGTCCTCTCCCACCCAGATGACGTTGGTCACCGGCATGTCCGAGTCAACGATACGAATGTAGGCCGGAGTGCTCTGCTCGGCCCAAGTGGACTTGGCATAGACCAGGATGTAGTCCTGGGAGGACTAGAGAATCCCATGGTGAGAATCCAAAGGTGGCTGATTTCAGAAGGTGATTTCACTGCAAGGTGGTGCCCCCTAGATAGCTAAGTTGGTTTATAACTCCAATAACTATGGTTTATAGGTGATATATCTATAGTTAATGGGATTATAAACCAACTTATAACTTGGGGGGCACCACCTTGTGGGGATGAAATCACCGGCTGGTTTCAGGTACCGAAAATCTCAATTTTCAAAGGTACACCTTCCTGCAGGGATTGGATGATTTCTTGGCAGAAAGCTCACCAGGACCTATGTATAGACCGTCTATAACTTGAAGTTACCGGGATTTTCCCAGAAAATGTGGCCCCATTTTGCTATTTTTCGTAGCTCCAATGGTCCTGAAACTTCCTAGGAGATCCTGGGTCTCTCAGTGGTTGGAGTGGTCTGTTTTAATAGGGAAAGTGTGGGAGAAATGGTGGTTGAATGGGATTTGATGGAAGTTTATGGTGATGTATGAGATCTCACCAACAAAAATTGGATTCCCGTGAAAATGTGTATCAGGATATAACCATTAAAACGTATTTAGAGGACCAAGTGTTGATGTATATTGACCATAGGCACTATAGAACCCGAGTTAATGGAAGATAGAGGAATCCAAGGGAGATATAACCATTAATAGTAGTGGGTATAACCATTAATCGTTGGAGATAAGTCATATGATGTCATATGGTTTATGGATCTTTATGGTATTCTATCCCATGATATTGACAATGGGAATCCTGGATCCTTTTTGGTTTGTTTCAATCTTGATGAAAATAGATTGATGACCATCCGTCAATAACTGGTTGGTGGTTGACGTACCCCTCTGAAAAATATGAAAGTCAGTTGGGATGATTATTCCCAACCTATGGAAAAATAAAAAATGTTCCAAACCACCAAGCAGATAATTATGGGATATTATGGGTATACAATCCAGCTGACCCTGGCACGCCAACTCCTGTTTGCTACCCAGCAACATAAAGTTTCTCGGTGTTGTTCGCATACCCTGGCAGTCACAGAATCAAAGCCAGCCCGCCAGGCTCAGGTCAGGAAAAAATAGAGGGAGCGGTTATTTGGTATTACCATTGACCACAATGTATCCCTCTGTACACAATAAATCAGGGAATATGAAGTTTGCCCTAAAATCATTTCAGAATCATCACAAAATAGATTGATTGTCTGATGGTCCTTATATATTATATATCTATTCAAACATCCTAAACTGTCCTATTAGTCTGGCTAAATGATAATTCACTCACCTGAAACGTGCGGCGAAAAAAAAAAAAAGATCATCCCCGAATCCTAACTATCATTCCAGGGAAAGCAGTGAGGTCGTGACAATTTACTGTACCCAGATAGCGTTTTTTATCACCATCGATGAGGCTTTGGGACGATCCCGAACCTCCCACAATTGAAAATGGTCATATATGTTCAGCCCACTTGGTTGGATGATTTACCTATTCTAAATGGTGTTTATAAATGGTGTTTTGCAAAGCTATTTTCTAGATTTACCAGAGGGTAGTGAAGTTCTCATTCCAAACATTTCAGGTTCAAAAACACCCCGAACAACTGCACAAAGGGCTTGCCCTACCATGGATTCCGTCTGAAATACAGCATCACGAAAAATCCAGCGCATCATTTGAGAAATGGCCAAAAAAAATATTCCGTTTAAATAGCCCATTTGCAAACACATCCAAATATCAAGCTTGTTGTTCATGCTCCATATTTTCTAGAAATATCCCATGATAGTACTTGAATCCCTTCATATCCCCATTAAATTCCCCATTGATATCCCAATATGGAAGTCCCATCGCCCATTCCGCCTGAATGAAAGCGCGAGGTGTCCGCCGGAATTGCCACCTCCGAGATCACTTGCTCTACCGTGGTGAACAGCACACCTGCGCAAAACGGCGAGAGGAGTGCTGTAGTCACGGAGGTTTTTTCCTCCAAAAACCAGGCAGTTTCCCAGTTTACAGAATTTTTCTGTGGTTGTCCATGAAGATTTGCCCAAAAATGGAGATCCAGCAAAAAAAATCATGATACACAGCTACTAGGTCGAATTAGAAGTCTTGGCTACTAAGAATGGCCCCCAATACGGACACCCCAAAATCGATGTCTGAAAAAGGTTGAAACGGATTTTTGTGAAGACCACTGTGGTTCAGAAAATATGTTTAGGTGTTTTTTTTTTTTCAGATTGTCTAAACAGCAATGAATGGAAATCGCGGTGCGTTGAGTGAAACACCATGGGAAATAGCTACAGAGATGGTAAATACCCATGTTCTTTCATATCAAAAGCTACATATACATATATTCAAATACATACCCATAGATAGATAGACATACATATATATATATATACCATATGTACTGTATATGTACTTGCAGTAGTTACCTATCCCAAACTCTTGGAGAATGATATGGCTGTGGATTTCGATGCGGCCGAGTCACGGTCAGCACCTGCAGAGTCCGGGGAAAAGTAGACCTGGCGCCGTGCCGAAAAACGGAACGGCCGTGTTTTCTTCGGTGTTTTCTTTACTGGTGCGTTTTACATAGGGAACGGATGGGTTGCTGGGGGTTGCTGGGATGATGAAATTACGAATGTGATGACGATTATGGATCATTCCCGAAAATTCCCTGCGTTCTGAGCACAAGTAAGTTTCTCAATCGATGCAGAAAGTGGCGGTATCTAATCATCGATACCTTCGATACCAAGGCGATTTTTGGGCTGGTTGGTACGTAGCTTTAGCGTGGTTCAATAAAAAGGTTTCAAACTTGTTGTAGCATCTGGATCTGCAACTATCAAACGTTAGACCACATGTTGAATCTGAGCTTGTCTGCCAAGATCAGTGGGCTAGGACCGTTTTTCATTCACAGAGCCCGTGGTGACATCGCCTTGTCCTTCAACCTTCAACCTCCATTCACCACCCAGCATTTTCTCACACCCTCCGGTAATCAAACATTGTAATTGGAAATCTACTATCAATGGAAGTTTTATAGGAACATCATTAAACCAAATAACTAAATGTGGGATTTTCCAAGCCACATTATCAGAGGATAGCCATCCCCCAGGGTCGTTCAAGCATTTTTAATCGTCGTTTCTGGTCTCTAGGCCTGGCTTAAGGCCACTGAAATTCCAAGAGATTTGGGACCGAAGATGTTCTTTACCTCGATCGATTTATTCCAGGGGGATATCCCATCTTCCGACACACTCAAAAAAATCACAGTGGTGGTTACCCTCTGGTAAACTAACATAGCTATTGAAAATGGCAATTTATAGTTGATTTACCCATGAAAGAATTGTGATTTTCCATAGTTATGTTAGTTTACCAGAGGGTATGTATCTCATTATATCAAATTGATTTCCCAATTACATCCCATTTGATGGTCACAAAGCCCATGGTTCAGATTTTTGCACTGCCCCCACACCCCCATCTGCCCATGCCGCGCACCAGGTAGTGGGTGATCAAACTGGTATCCAGGGCAGGTTGCTCCCAGCTGACATTGCCGCCCAGTTCGTTCACGTCCAGATCCAGATCAGTGAAGAGAACCTGGTGGAAAAGCGGTGCTTTTCCGAGGAAAGTCTCAGTTTTTCCCAAAGATGGGGAACTGGTGGGAACAAACAGCCATTAGTTTGTCTGAACATGGGGGATATCACAATATGTGGCGATGATGAAAATGATTACAGATAGACCATCAGATTTCGGGAGCCTTCCCTGGAACTTTCATAAATTTGGTACACCTCAGGACTTGAAGGGGATAGGGGGCCTCGCCGTTGCTGGGATGAAAGCAGACCAAAAAAAGCATGCCAGTCATGCGGTAAACCTTAGAATAAATCTACCATTTAGGGGATGGTTTATAGGAGCCATGTATGGTGATAGTGGGAAACGGTTTCTATTGGGTTTACTGTACCACATCGCAACTGTTTCTATTAGACTGTTACTTGTAATAACAATAATAAGAAGAATGACAATAACAATAACATAATAATACTAATAATAATCATCATTATTATCATCATGGAAAATTACCTATTTATATGATAAAAATGATGATTTACCTATGGAAAAAAAAAGGTTGTCCAGTTCGCTACGCAAAATAACCAGAGTGTCTCACCTACAAGAGTGAAGATACATTGATGAGGTTAGTAAATGGAGATATTTTTGCTGGTGACATCATAACCATCAACAACCATTAACAACCATATATATACATATATACATATATACATATATACATATATACATATATACATATATACATATATACATATATACATATATACATATATACATATATACATATATACATATATACATATATATATGTATATATATATAATTATATATACCAATCTAATTAATCTAATTAGGAATATTTATAATTGAATAACCAATTAACAACCACTAAATGCTGATCTTTGGAATGGTTGAACTGGTTGGGGATCCCCACCTCGCCTGTTCCGCCTGGACAGCGGTGTCCGAGATGGCCAGTGCTGCAGGGGTCGTCTCTTCCGCCAGGCTCGTTTGCTAAGCGCGGCGCTAAGCGCGGAAGGGGTTGGGGCCCTTGGAACATCTGGAACTTGGCTAGGAAAAACATCTGGAAAATGATGATCAATAGCTTCAAAAGCTGATAAAAACAGAGAAAATGATGATAAATCTTTGGATTGAGATGGATTTTTTGTTGGTGTTTGCCTCAAAGAGGGGTAACCGGGTACCCCAACCCGTTGGTTTCCCTATTTAAAAATGGCAAAAATGGCCCGGATGATGTTGGATGATTTGGGGGTCCCGATTGAAAAATAACCACCAGGTGGCAGATTTTCGCAACAAAAAAAAGATAGTATACCGAACCAAAGAAATCGGGGTTCAGGACGATATACTACAATAAGGGAGTGCGTTGTCAGAAATCAACGGTATTCGGAAAAGAGCAAAAAAAGGCAAGCTCATGCTCAGTGGCATTTGCAACAGTGGTTGTTTGTTATGGTTTTTTGGGATCCCCATTTTTAGACGTTCTGGTGTTGGTTACATCCAACGGTCGTGTTGGTTATCATAAATATATGTTTGGTTGTATCCCAAGTATAATTCTATCTAAACCAGATTCTTTGGCAATATCCAAGCTTTACTGCTCCTAATTACACACATCCTGTTAATTCTTCGTTCCAGCCCAACCACTGTCGGCCACGACTCTTTTTGATTCAATCTTCGAACTACTCTTGTCCCAAAAAAAAGGATGGCTGCCCAAAACAAAATCAAACAATCCGGAAACCGATGATCTTACCCTCTGGTAATTTAACATAACTATGGAAAATCATCATTTTTAATGGGAAAATCCACTATAAATGGTCATTTTCAATAGCTACGTTAAATTACCAGAGGGTACCCACGATTTTCCCATGGAAAATCTCCCGAACATCTCTCTATCCGCCTGGTAAACCACAAAGTGTGTGGCCGTAGCACCACCCGTGAGAGTGACCTGGGCACCGAAAAATTGGGATTGTGCCCATGGTAAGCCATGGTAAGCCATGGTGATGGTTTAATCTGGTTCATTGATGTTAGTATGGTAAAATTCGTGTATGGTGAAATTTACTGTGGGCTTTATTAAGGTTATATGATATGGCAAAATTGGATTATGTATGATGATTTATCCCAGCCATATGATGGTGTATACCCCCCATATTTATGATTGTTTATACCCCCATGTGTATATTTTTTTCGATCATAAAACACCCACTTTCTCATGGTTTATACCACCCATGTGTGGTAATATTGAGAATAGCTTCCTATTGCTTTACTCACATTAGTGGCTTGAGCTCATTATAACTTGGAGAGGTCCTTGTGGTGCCCATATTCTTTTGCGATGGTGAAACAACTGATGTTTTCCGTTCGCAGTCGTCGTTGGTGCTCCTATCCCTTGTTTTTAAAAGTGTCATGTGTTTTTGTTCACGTTGATTCCTCCTTTTCTGTTCATTAACAAATCAAACCCGCAAGTCCCAATTTGTGTGTATCACCATACCAGTAGCTTTGCAAAAAAATGGACCCCCTCCTGTTCTGTTTGTTGGTTTAATTAATTTCACCCAACAGATATAGATAGATATATATATATATATAATTATATAATTATATATATATATGTATATTGTGTCATAAATTCAACTTGGCCCTAAAAAAGTGCCGTATCCCTCTCAGCACCTCAGTGCAGCCGCGGCACCGAGGTATCTGCCGGCACGTCGAATTCACTGCTGCCGCTGGCCACGCCTGGCGCTCGGAACGGGGGCGCTCGAACGCCACGTTTTTTGGGGGACGGACCCAGATGTTTTTCGGGTGGTGAAAAAAGCTTAATTGGGTCAAAGTTCGGAAGTGTCCTTCCTATTTTTGATATTTCTTGATTGGTTTCCCTATGAAACTTTATGACCAATAATCAAGTTGGATGATATTTCAGGATTATTGGTCATTCTAATTTTCTGGGACAGCCAATTTGGTTGATTAACCTATTAGGTTAGCCAGTTGAAATCTAACCAGTTAGGATCCCCTGTTTTGGGCAACCCCCTTTTCTGGGGCCCGCCTGTCTCGTTGGTCAGACGCTTTCGGCCCGTGCCCGCCGCGTCAGAGGCCAGATAGACGTGGTAGGACTCCTAGGCATAGGGATTTCACCATGCAAATCTATGGGATACAACACAAATATGATGATTACATATTGGAATATCATGGAATATTGATGGGAAATTCATGGAATATTGATGGGAATATCATGGAATATTGATGGGATATTCATGGAGTTTTGATTGTAACACTGGGTTTATCACATGATAAGGTTTATCAGATGATGTTACCATTAAAACCTCCATTGATAAGGTTGAAGATATTGGTATTGCTATACCAAAAGTTGATGGTTTAATGCGAAATAATGGAAACTTATGGTGATTAATAAGGCATTCACTATCAAAAATGGATATATTATGATATATTCATGGGAATTAGCCTCTGGTAAATTGTTACAGTTTGCTATGGTACAGATGGCCCATTTAGTCCTATGTTTTACCTATGTTTTTGATGGTGATTGTCGAGGCTATCTACAAAAATATTCAGATACAATGATGGGGTCAGTAAATCGATATATTTAATGGGGATACAATAACAATTTTTAGCTGTGGGCAAAACCTGGGTCTTCCGCGATCATATCTATCGTTGAAATAAGGAATGTGGCGAGAAACGCTTTTCGATGCTTTTCGGGTTCCGCGGCGCTTCCACGAGCCCTGCTTTTCAATCCCCTTCCGCGAAGGCTTGCGCGGAGCTTCCTCCAGCTCAATTAACATCAATTAACATCAATTAACAACCCGTTCATGTTAATGTGATGGTGATATCCAATATCATGACCATTCACAACCAATGGGGAGATCGTTGGACCATGGGGATGTGCTAGATTTGTTGCTTCGTGGCCTTCCCAAAGTTTCCAAGAACTGGGTCGCAACGAACTCCAAATCGGATGGGGGGTTCGAACAAAAAAAAAAACTTCCCTTCCAAGTTGCGAATTCTTCTCAGTTTCACATACCCTCTGGTAAACGTTTACATAGCGAACTGGAAAGATCCACCATTTTTCATAGGGAAAACTCACTATTTCTATGACCATGTTCCACAGCTTTTTGTATGTTTACCAGAGGGTGAATTCCCATGACATCCCATCAATCCCATGGAAAATCCTAGAAAAAATGGTCATTGTTTTCGTGAGTTTTCCCATTCAAAATGCTCATTGGTTGAGGCTAGTTTCACCCAAACTGGGTGTGTCATCCGACATCAGGAGACCGAGTGACCACTTTGTATCGGTAGGAGTGTTCCTTCCAGTCCAGGACTCCGCCAAGCTGACGCAAAATAGCCGGTGGCTATAGCTGGTGCTTTTTTGGGGGGATGGTGATGGTTACTTTATGATGGGTTTAACAAAATCATGGATGTAAATCATATATGTAAACCATGGGCTTTGTGACCATTTAGATAAATGGGATGTCATTGGGAAAAAAAAATCGATATAATGAGATACAAACCCTCTGGTAAACGTTTACATAACTATGGAAAGATCCACCATTTTTAATGGGTAAATCAACTATAAATCGGCCATTTCTATAGCTATGTTAGTTTACCAGAGGGTAAATCATGTTGAATAATGATTTTCACAAAATTGGTTTATGATTGGTTTACCAAACAAACTACAAAGCTGGATGTATTTTTTTGCCAAACATCCCACCGGTAAATCATGTTGAAACGAACTTTATCTCCAGAAATCTCTGGTAAAATACCTTGCGTGGTTAGTTTGTACTCCACCTACTTTTTGGCTAAATATCCACACTCCTTGAGTCACAGAGTACATTATTCATCAGCTATCACACAACATAGGTATCTACCCCGTTTAACCCTTTGTTTTGCTGGTGCATCTCGGTTAAAAGACCCCATCTTGAGGCACCCGCCTCACATGTGCCACGGTCACATGGGCTTGACCATCAAAAACTGGGTATACCATCCAATTCCTGACTCTAGTTGGTCCCTTTTTTCATCATAAGATATCCCCTTTAGATTATGAATATATATATATATAAATATGTATATATATATATATATATATATATGGGTAAATTATAATATTTCACTAACCTGAATTAAGGCCATTTGGGGATGATTTCCCAGATATATATATATATACATATATTCATATATTGGATGTCCCAAACATCATGCAAATTTAACCCCTGCGCCCACCTCCGCTGGGTCCAGATCCAAATCGGTGAAGGTCAACTCCCGGACGTCGAAGACTCGGATTTCAACCAGTCAAGGTCCATCTAGATCCTAGATCCTAGTGATTCATAGTGATTAGTAGTGATTTATAGTGATTAGTAGTGATTTATAGTGATTAGTAGTGATTTATAGTGATCCTGAATCTGATTTATTTGATTTCTGATCCATCTAGATCCGATCGATCCTGATTTCTGAAGGCCATCCACTTCAATGGCGAAAGAACTGGGGCCCCCAGGCAATCATCTGGGATGTAGCGCGTGGCAGGCCAGGTCTGTTCCTGTAAAGCCTTGGCCATCCAAAGGCTCTTGGTGGGATGTTTATAGGAATATGAGTTCCATTGAATATAGGTATTATGGTGATACGGTGGATGGTTGCGAAATCCTGCACCACCTTGGATGGTTGAAACCCCCTATAAATAATGTGGTAAATCACCTATCAACTGGTGCAGGATTTCTTCCATCCACCGTATGTTTATTAGTTCCATTAGGATGTATTTCCCTAGACCCTAAATATTTATGGGAATAATTTTCATAGTATATCAATATGAATATGAATGGAAATAGAATGGAATATTGATGGGATATGAATAATAGGATATGAATGCGATAATAGTTCCATGGGATACTAATAGAATATACTGGAATATGTTCATGGCAATTCTCCTGGAATCTTCGTGGTATTTTTTGCAGTTCATTGTTTCCCCATGGAGGTTTTCCAAGGCAGGCAATGGATGGTCAAATAGCTCAACAGCTCCAGAATCCACGGTTTAGCAAACTGGAGTCGTTCATTGCGGGATTTAGGTGTGATTCTTTGAGGTTATTCGAATATTCGAACCCGAGGTAGCACACCCGTATTGATTCAAGTGACTGATAGACAATTTTTTAATAGTCATGAGAGTATCGCAACCTAAGAAAAGATGCCAAAAATTATCTCAGTGAACCCTGGATAGTATGCCACAGATGTTTCCCCCATAGAACTTCCTGGCGCTTCCAACGCTTCTGTGGCGAGACGAGAACATCTGGCACTCGACCCATCGACCCATCCCCATATCGCTGGCGAACACTGGCAGCATAGAGCAGCAGGTAGTCACTGGAACCGATGGCTGTCTCCGCAGCGATGTTGATCTGCGAAAAGAATAGAGATCTTGGAAGGAAAACCCATGGGATTATTGATCTATATATATATATAATATCACATATATATTATATTATATTATATTATATTATATTATGTTATATTATATTATATTATATTACATTATATTATATTATATTATATTTTATTGATATTATATTGATATTATATTGATATCATATTATACTATATTGTGTTGTTTTGTTTTATTCTATATTTATATTATATCATATTATATTATATTATATTGATATTATATTATTTGATATTATATCATATCAATTCATATCATATTATATCATTTTATATACTGTATATATATATATATCATCTGCTGCGTTTTAGATGGTTGATACACATGTTTGTTTGATTCTTGTATATGATTCTTCGTGGTCAATCTTTGATCCATCTTTGCCATGCTTGGAGATGGGGGTCTGGGAACCACTGTTGGCTTGGGATATTTTCTCAATGCAATTTGTAAACCAACTTGTAGCTGGGTCCAGCAACAAAATCTAGTTGCTGGTTGACCTACCCCAACTGTTTCTGGAAAGTCATTCAAAATTCCATGGTTCCAGTCACCACCAAGCAGAAATTTCAAGGGAAATTTCCATGTTTTGTCCCAAAGAATCATGGCTTCGTCCTTTCCAATGCACGCTTTCCCCGACATTTCCCCGACATTTCCCCGTTCCATCTCTGCGCTCCGAGGTCCCAGGCAAAGTTCCACCAAATGCTGGTGCCAAGCAGCAGATCCTACGGATTCACCAGCTGAGAAGGCTAATAGTCATGGTAGATGGGTAATGGTGATGGTAGATGAAGCATATGATCCAACCAATGATAAATAGATAAATGGTATGAATATGTATGAATATTCAAAAAACTCCAGTAACCCAGCTTTGCAACTCAGGTTCCAGGGTTCTCCAGGATTCCAAACCTACAAAAATCACACCCAACAGCCACTGTTGGGAATTCCAAAGGATTACAACAATGAATGATGATATAACTGCCATTATATTGGCTACCCTCTGGCAAACTAACGTAACTATGGAAAATCACAATTTTTAATGGGTAAATCCACTATTTCTATGGCCATGTTCAATAGCTATGTTAGTTTACCAGAGGGTAGATTTGGCTAGGAGAATCTCTGAACTAATCCTAACTAATCATCAACCAACTCAACGTTTACAGGATCTGGATGGTGGCCCATCCCAAGAAAAGAAAATGGTGGTGGTGTGACCCTGGTTATACATGGGCTGCAGTTCCGGCCACAGCTATGGGCTCCTAATGATATGTATATATATATATAATTAATTAATTAATTAACCAACTTAGTAACTAGTTATAGGATGTTATAATTCCATTCAGAAAACGGTGAAAACAGTTTTTTGGGGGGGCCATAACAAAAAAGGGCCGTCCAGTTATCCCGCCTGGGTGGGAGTCCACAGATTCCAGTCGCCCCAAGAATCCGTACCATAGCCTGGATGTTAACAGTCCCGGTCATCAAGAAATGCTATGGGATATCTAGCAATATCTTGTCATATCATCATATCTGGGTAAATTATAATAATTCACTGATTTGAACTAAGGCCATTTGGGGATGATTTCCCTACAATAAACCATGATTCCACGGCTCGGGAGAACAGTGAGGTCGTGATGAAATTTACCCAGATCATATCTACTTGGGTTTTTGGGGACTGGATTAGCCGCATAAATGGAGGTTTCCATCAATGGAGATATTCCCATAGCTGGATGATTTGGAGGTACCCCGATTGAAATGGAAACCTCCATATGGTCCATATAGCAATATCTTATCATATCTAGTCTTGTCCGAAAACTGAAAAATTACCCCTAGCATTGTATATATATATATTTCAAGATTATATAATGGGAGATTGATGATCAAGCATGGGATTTGGGGGTGGCCTACTTTCAGACAAACCCAAATGTCGACCCCAAGACTCCTATTTGACTGGATGGATTCTACGCGGACATAGAAATTGCTGCAAACGGCTGTTTTTCTCGAACCTGGTGTCCATCATTGTTCTGTTCAGCTGACCATGACTATGTTGATTTAAAAGAGTGTTATCATCACCAGGGCTGCTCCAACTTGAATCATAGCCACTAGGGGAGGTAAATTGGTAATATGATGTCTTTATTTACTCAGTTTCCCCCTGTTGTATCTGGGGTGGCAGGGGAGCAGCCCTGACAATCAGCTGAAAAATGGGGTCGGATGATGCTCCTCGAAAGACTTGGAAGTGGTTAGCCAATAACCGCAGGCTTCTTTGACTCATGCGAAATACTGGACCAATCAACAAGGTTACATATATCCAAGAGATTCCAAGAGTCATGGGGATAGTTTCTGAGCCATGGTGAGGAAACGCCCCCTTCTTGGGGTTATCCGGTTATCCGATGTACGGAATGCAACCTTACTGAGATGATCTTGTCAACCTAGGATGAGTGAGTTCGCCCCAAAAAAATCAAAGGATGCTACCCTATTTTGATACAAATTTGATGTAGTATGTCACTTTTTGTGGTCGGGTAACCCCCAAGTTATATCTCCCAACACAGTTTGTCCAAAAAATCCGCGGAGATCCGCCTTGAACACCCGTGAAACTCCGTGGTGGTCGGTTCACAGATATGTCCTCTATGACCGCATGGCCTTTTTGGGGCTACACAACGTGCAATTTAAAAAAAACACACACACTTAGAAACACGTGTCCAAACATTTCCAGGAGATGTTTCACCCCAAAAAATGGAGATCAAAAACATGATTTTAACCCATTTCGTGCTGTTTGTCTCCTCTATGTTTGCTTGAATCTCCCCATTCATGGCTCGGCCCAGAAGCTGTGGCTCAGCCGACCAAAGTAGAGGTTGTAGTGCGTCACCAGCGACTCCGCAACTGGCACATCCTAACGGCCAAGGTTTGAAGGGTGTAAAATCAAGGGCAAAACCCTGGGAAGTTGAGGTTGTTACAATTCATCCAGATTAACATATGGCAACAGGGGATTCACGTATGTTTTGATTAACCCCATCATCTGCCCCTGATTCAAAGAAAACATATGGTTCTATAAGGCTAAATCATGTAGAAAATCCCCAGGTCTAAATCCATGTTTTTTTGGCTTACCATCTGGTTATTTAACAGTTCGCCATGGAAAGATCCACCATTTTTAAGAACGGTAAACCATCTATTTCTATGGGCCATCTATACCATGGCTATGTTAGTCATAACCAGAGGGTAATGGACGTTGATTGTAATGATCTGGATTTCACCAACAAAAATCAGGGGAAAAACCGGTCTCATCTGCGTCCAGTGGCCCAGACCACCGACCCTCCAAGCTCGCCCAGGTCTAAATCCAGGTCGTCGATGTTGAGATTTGTCACCTGGAAAACGCCAGGTGATAGGGATTTCACCAACAAATATGGAGGATGGATGGATGGATGGATGGATGGATGGATGGATGGATGGATGGATAGATAGATAGATAGATAGATAGATAGTTGGGGATATTTCATGGAAATTCATGGGATCTTAAGGCCCCACACATTCGATGTTTATCGCTGAGAACATCATCGAACTGTTGCTGGGGGATTTTCCAGCCAGCGGGTCCCATGGGCCACGACTAAAGTCCCAGTTCTTACGAAGCATTGGGTTGGTTTAAGGGAAAATCTACAGGAAACCCATGGGTTTTTACCATCAAATATAGGGTTTTCCTGTAAATTTTCCCATCATCCAATTCTATGAATCAAATGTTGGTATGTTTAATGTTCATAACAACTGGGAGTAAATAACATTATAACATATTATAACCATATAACATATGATTAATGTTCATAAGCATCAGTTATAACAACTCATTAAACATATCATATGGTGATATAACCATATAACATCAAATGTTCATCGGTTATATCACCATATGATATGTTTAATGAGTAAACCCCCGTTTAAAAAGATAGCAGAAATTGAATTTAGTGCCATGTCACTTGGGTTTGCCTTGCTATTGTTTAAAGGTTTTCTCTGGGTTACTCTATACCATGATCGCCTCAAAATTGACGAACCAATGCACCATCTTTACCATCGAAATCAACAATCTTTTACCATATGATGGAACCAGAGGGTATCTTAAAAAAATCCCATGAATTCCCATGATCTTCCCATTGTTATGAGGATTAATTCCCATATAAATCCCATTAGTAAAAATCCCGATCTAAGATCAGGATTCATTCCCATAAAAATATATAAAAATGATGGTTCATCCTCAATTTTTACTAACCCACCCGGCTCTACACACTGTCGGCCGAACCTGAAAGTTGGTATCGCTCACGTTTTTCCAGGTCGGGGTGGTCTGCTCCTCCAAAGTTGACACCGTGTGGACCAAGACCTGGCGAACATGGCAAGGTGCAAGATGGCCATGGTGATCTAACCGTGGAAAAATGGTGATTTACAGGAAATGTAGAGAGGATGGACTGGGGATTTATAGGGATTTGTTATGGGATTTGTTATGGGATATGATGTGGGATATCATCGGGATAGCTTATGAGAATTGGATATGAAAATGGGATAATTTCATGATGATTTAACCGCAAACAATTGGGATTCGATGGGATTTAAGCAATGGGAATATCTTGTGGTATGTTGGGGGTTTAAGCATCATAATGAGAGTGAGAGCTTAGAACCATCCAACAGGGTTGCTCCCAGCCAGATACAGGTGGGAGGTGTTTTTGGGTAAACTCCCGCTATGATTTGACTGCAATTGGCTGGAAGAAGCCGCCGTTTAAATTTGGCATATTCTACCGGCATGTGATGTTCGGATATGATGCAGAGAGCCAACTTGGCCATCAGATCAGAGGCAAAAACCATCATTTTTTGGGGGGGTCCATAAATGGGATCTGCTACAGGATCCCCAAAATGCTTCTTATAATGATATAGTTTTAGTGGATCCGAAAATAAAAATTAGAACCACTTAAAATCCAAATGGTATCCCAATAGCTGGATGGTTTATTTCATGGAAAATCCGAAAATAAAATCGATGATTTGGGGGTACCCCCCATTTTGAAAACCTCCATATGGATTTTAAGATGACTAGGTCTTATCCACAGTCTGGAAATCACCAAGAGGCGTCTCTGAGGCCTTGCCAAAAGATCGAACTCTTCTACGTGCGGATTCATGTGTACATCTGCATGTATATGTATATAATTGTATATATATATATATGTAGTATAGTCATGTATAGTCTACTGTGCATATATATATATATACAGTATACACTACATATATGAAATTGCGTGTTCAGCTTTCGAAAACTAGGAGTTCAGACACTATCAGGTCACTATCACGTGATGCCTCCATCCCCATGTGGAATGGCCCAAGACACGTGGGTCACTTGGGTGGGCTGCAGAACGCAGGGCCGAATCCCTGACGTGTAGTCACCTGAGCCATGGTCATGGGGACATCCCATTGTGGGCATGTGTCCCGATAAAAGACCCACTGGGGTATAGCCTCAAAATATAACTGGTTTAGATTGTCCGTGTTCATCATTTATACCATGACAATACTTGAGGGTTTGTAAAAACCCCGAGCCCTTTCAAATGGTTTTTCCAGAAGTTATCGTTTTTTTGTCCTCTTATCGTTTTTCCAAGCGCTGGCTTCACACCTTGATGAAAGAATTCACATGAGCGAGGAAAGGGAAAAGGAAAAGGAATAGTAAAGGAAGGGAAAGGAAAGAATAGAAAAGGGAGAGGAAAAGGAAAGAGAAAGGAAAAGGAAAGGGAAAGGAAAAGGAAAGGGAAAGGAAAAAGAACGCGAAAGGAAAACGAAAACGAAAGGAAAAGGAACGGAAAAGGAAACGAAAAAGGAAAGGAAAAAGGAAAGGAAAAAGGAAAGGAGAAGAAAAAGGAAGAGTAAAGGAAGAAACAGGAAAAAGGAAAAAGGAAAAGAAAGGGAGAGGAAAGGGAGAGGAAAAGGGAAAAAGGCAGTGTCTCACACGGAGCATTTTTGATGTCAAAAGTTATCGTTTTCGTTATCGTTTTGGTATCGTTCGTGAATCCTGTGTGTGTGTGTTCCTTTTTTGGGGGAAATGGCTGCAATCATCAAAAAAGGAGTGTAGCGACCACCTACCAGGCACCTTCCTTGTGCAGAATCTGCGCCATTACGACAACAAACAATGAAGGAAGATACCAAAAACGCTAAATAGCCGCAGAATGATGGAAAAATCAAGAACTTTGGATTTCAAGAGTCTGGAAATAGATCATTAACATAACCAACGTGATCGTTTTCTTTTCCTCTTATCGTTTTTTCGAGTGAAAGCTAAAAATGGCTCATGGGGGATCATGGAAGACTAAACGAATAGGCACGGGGTTTTTACAAACTCCCACTTTGGATGCACATCCCAAGAATCACCAATGAATCTGCTTGCAGGGGGGCATTGCTGAAAATTCGTCGCAAGTCCCTGGGGGTGCCATAATTGTCATTTTGCTTCTATGGGGAAAGGTAAAAAAAAAACACATCGAAGATAAAAAATTGGCGTTGTCTGAAAATAGGGTACCCCCAAAATCCCATGAAAACATCATTTTCCTTATGAAAAATGGCCATTTGGGGAATAAAAACCCCATTTTCAGATACACTCAACTTGAACCATCTTCTAAGTGGCACTTCAGAGGGGTGGCTCTGTAGTCATCGTCTTCATTACCAGAGGGAAAATACCCATGATATTGAAAATGTGTTGATGCTATTCCCATAATTATACATAAGGTGTATTTTTGTGTGTATATTTATATAGTATTGTATATCTATAATCAATTTGAAACCCTCCATGTTTCCATCATCTTTGATCTAGTTCCCATTCCCATTGTGACATCCATTCCGTCCAAAAAAGAACCGACGCCAGGGGCACAGTAGGGCAAGGCCGTGTTCGCTGGCACGCTCCCCTCATTGGTTCCCACGGGCACTTCCGGAGCAGCCGTGATCCTGCAGATCCAACGGGGGGAGCTTTTCAGTGACAGAATGGGGAGTTCAACCAACAAATTTCAATGTGTATAGATATATATATATATACGTATATGTATATATATATATATAGTTATGTATATATATATATATATGTATGTATATATATATATAATTATATATATATATATGTGTGTAATTATTACATTTGTAATTATATATGTATGTATACCTACATATACATATTCCTGTGTATATGTAAATGTATACATTTAAAAAAAAAAAAAAACATATACATACATACATATATATATATATCATATAATTCATATAATCAATGATTATATCATCATATTATATAATCATATATATATATATACATGTGTGTGTGCCATATAAGTATATATAAGTATTCTCTGTATGTGTATATATATATATACATATTTGCATTGGGAGTTTGAATGGAATTCAACTCAAACAACCAAGATGCAAATAGTAGCCTAGTGGCCTAGTCGTTGAAGATAGTGAAATTCATGGTTTACCAAGATGGTTGCCATCAACGGTGATGTCAGCCATGAAACCGCTAGGTTTGTTCTAGCTTGAATGATAGTCAGAAATCCCAATCATTACAAATCTGTTTGTGTAGTAAATGTATAGTAAATGTATAGTAAATGTAACATGCCCCAAGGGTGTCTTATCCATATTCAGCTTTCTTTCAGGGTCAAACCGAAATATATATATATATATATCTGGCTCAAGGTCTAGCAAGGTCATTGACACTCCTTCTGGGATGGTTTTTTTTTCCCTTGCAACGCTTGGAAACCCTCAGAAACCTGACTCAACCAGAAATGGTGTGCAGTTTGGCATCAAATCGACCAATTCTCCTTTTGAAAATCACCATCCACTGCAGAAACCCTCTTGTACGAAAATCTACGATGTTTGGAGAATCCCATCGTAGGATGTTTTAATCTTGGCGTCAATTGGATTCCTTCCCCCATCTTCCCTCAACAGACTCAACAGCCAACCTTTCTGCTGCCGAGACCTCAGCCTAGTCGGCGGTGTGACCGGCGTCATTGCCGTCGCAACGCCAATAGATGAAGAGCAAAATAGCCATGGTGGATTTCAAACTCACATCCGAGACTGTGTAGAAACGCTGGCAGGCATAGGAACTGAAAAACCCCCAGAGACTGCAGAGATAAACGCAGGTGTAGATGATAAACATGCATTCCTTCACGATGATGCTGTAGCCCTTCAGGGCCGGTTGGCTTGTCAACAAAAGTCGGTCACAAACCAGCACAATTTCATCCACAATGACCACCACGTAGGCCACGCAGCCCAAGGTGTTCAGGATCCAACCCATCCAAGGGTCAGCAACTACGCAGCCCAAGAAACAGGCCCAGCAATATGCCCACGTCGCAGCTTGTTGGGGGAAGATCCGGAGCAGCACGCTGCATGCCGTCCTAAGGGATCCAGACGTGGTAAAGCAAAACACGATCTGAGATCATGTGATGTGATACAAAAAACTTGGAGAATTCAATGGATGTACCCTCTGGTTATTTAACATAGCCATGGAAATGGTCCATTTATAGATGATTTTCCCATTAAAACCTCTATTTATAAGGGATTGTCCATGGCTACGGTAGTCATAACCAGATGGTCATCGCATTGTGGGTACTGGACCAATCTTACGATTCGAGCAAGACGTTTCCCCACGTCTTGATATGAGGCTCCAGGAGTACGCTCGCTTTCCGTTGCATCAGTCATCCACAAAAAAAGAAAAAACACCGTTACATCATAGTCGAAATAAAAGCTTGTTTTAAAGCGCTTAGTCGGGTTTCTGGTCATCCATTATAGGGTATAAGTTCATGAACATCAAGGTGGGAATTGCAAAGGACCAGCCGATCCAACGAGTCATGTAGATGGGCCTGTAGTCAACACACCGCCTTGGATGTTGCTTCAGGAGCTACAATCACTGCCTTTCCTAAAGTACAGATCAGTACAGTATGTTATATGTATATGATATGTATATAATTGATTATAGCATATAAAAAAGCACAAAAAAGTACAGGGCCAATAGGTTTGTCTGGCAATAAGGTGCCACAAAAAACCCCTCTGGTTTAGATCATCTGTTCCTATGAAAATGCTGTTTTTGGGATATCCTCTATGTTTAGACACATCCACATAGATTCCCCATGGATCAAATTGCTGGATTTTCAACGACTTGGCAGCTCGGGGGCTGATTCCAAAAGGCAAAATCATAGCCCTCAGACAGCAGCGTGTAGTAAGCGATCTTCACGGTGAATTCCCACATGGATACTCGGCAGATCATCAACATTCGATGACGCGGTCTGCGCGAGCACATTTCACGGAAATGAAACAAGGCGAGCAAAAGCAACGGCACTACCAGCACGTGACGAGCCACGGCAAAAAGGGCGATTTCATCCGGGTTCACATCCAGGTAGTAGGGACCGAGTGGCCAGTAGACATGAGCAATCAAGCAGCAAGCAACCTGTGCCACTGTGAAATGCACACACCATCTGGCCGAAGACGGCCAGTTGTTCCAAATTTTCAACATAATGGGGGTGAGCAAAATAATCGAGGCACCACCCGTTGGCCGAGAATAGACGGCTCAAAACCTGGTTCTTGAGCATTGGAACACTGCGGCACCAATTTCCGATTTCCGCATGGTCTTGGAGTCAAAGCAAAAACCTGTGGTAGCCTCTGGTAAATTAACGTAGCTATGGAAAGATCCACCATTTTATAGCTGGGTAAATCAACTATTTCGACTGGGCCATGGCTTCAATAGCAAACTGTTTGACATAACCAGAGGGTACCGACTTGGCATTTTCCCCGCCTATCAAGGCCGCGCTGATCCATGGCAATGAAGACCCTGTATGCCTTGACCACTTCCTCGGCTACGCATGGCTACGCGGCTACGCAGTTCCAAGAGATGGCGCTCAACAATGGCGGAAGCCCACCACCGGTGGCATTTTCTATGGCCAGCCAGGCTTTTTCTATCTGAAGTTTTAGGGGAGGAAACTGAGGAAACAGAAAAATTTCATGATGAGTCATCCTGGTACGACTAAACTGGCTATCTTTTTCGATGTATCCCCGACATTTTTCGACAGAGCCTGGTACGCCAAAAATCCTCCAATGACTAGGGGAGATCTTCATCCCCATGACGACCAAGTCGTCCAAGTACTGGGATCTATACAGTATATCGTTTCTACGACAATGTCAGGTATTTACCAATGAAGTGAAACGATTTTTGTTGCATCCCCAACTGGAATATTCATCAAAATATATCAAAATTATAGCAATATACCATGGGATATATGAATCATTATGAATCGATATATTGCTATGTGGGATGATTTCAGACATAGATCGCCATCTATGGGACTGTCTGTGGTCATCCCATGTCATCCCGTAGTCCATCCCCTTGTTGTGGTCCATCCCAAGCGTTGCGCGGCTCGAAGAAAGCGGGGTAGTACAACTTCCGCAGCTGAAAATAAACGGAACCCAACAGGAAAAATGAAAATGTTGAAAGGTATATTATGGATGGTATATACTTGGGAATAAGGATTAAGATGTGAAGCGTTTTTTTCTCCCACCAACCCAAAAAGAAGAGGCGTTTATTGGAAATGTTCCCATTTTAGTTTCCCAAGTTTAATAGTTAACTTATTTTCAGGCAAGCCCAGCTTGTATCATCGTACTTGCCAATAAGATCCCTGCATTGAAACGGCGGAATACTTGTTTGGGTTGCTCAGATGCCAAATGTTATGCTTGAATTGTCCCCATGTTTGGCGGAGATTTCTCCCAACATCTACTAACATTCATGGCTCATGGAGAAACAAACACCTTTTCCTGGCGAAAATGTTCATCTTGGCAGGATAAATGTCCCTTATTGGCTTGGTCAAACGGCTGTTTCTCCAAATTATATAAAATGCCCCCATCAAAAATGACCCATACCCTCTGATAATCAAATATGGCTGGAAAATCATCCTGTTTCGTCGCTAATCACAGTAAATCTTATAATGTATATATATATATATATTTAATATAATGTAATATAATATAATATAATATAATAAAATATAATATGATATGATATAATATTATAATAATATGTTATATAATATTATAATATAATATAATATAATATCATATAATATAATATAATATTACAATATTATATAATATAATATTATAATATAATATTATAATATAATATGATATAATAGGATATAATATGATATAATACATAATATAATAATGGAATGCATATCATATATATATGTGTGTGTGTCTTATTAATATATATATATATACATATTAATACAAATATATATATGGTATATAATATATATATATATATCATATATATATATATATCATATATATATATCAGATATATATATATATCAGATATATACATATATATATATATATATCGTATATATATATATATCAAATTAATGTGTGTATATATACATCATATTAATAGATTTTTATATGTACTACTATATATATTAATATAGATATATATATATATTATCATTTGTAGTAGTATTATTATTATTGATATATATATATATATGGGAATTTCCGGAGGCTACCTTGGACGATGTCGGCTGAGGCACCACGAAATGACTTGGCTCGTCCCACGTCACAGTACCTGGGATCCAAATACTAGGGCAGGGATTAGGACCCTAAGACTAAATTTATTTGTTTAGTCCTGGGTATAGATCCAAAATTTATTGTTTTTTTGGGGGGATCCCAATATTAGAAACCCAGGGTCCCAGGAATATTACAGTTTGTGTTACCCAGCGTTTTCAACAAAACCCCAGCCTGTGGGCTGAATATGTTCGTCCACTATAGAGGGATGCCCTATATTTGGAGCATTTGAATGGGAAATCATCCCCTCATGCGACTTCGAAACCCAGAATATGTTCAATAGCTCATATGGGGATCGGGATTTCTATCAAGTGCATATGAAACATGGAGAAACCGCTGTTCGTAGTGCTGTAATACAATCATGAAAAATCATAAAGCAAATACCCTTCTTCGATGGATTTCTTCGGGACTGCCGCTAAGGTTGGATGGTTTCATAGAAAAGTGACCCAAATCTGCCGGTTTTGAAGCCTTCGACTTTAGCCCATCGCGGCTTGATGGTTCTACCGGGCCTAATCGAGGAGTCCCATTTCACCGCCTTGGGTACTCCAGGTTCCCAGCTGGAAAGGACTTCCCGTGCTCCAGGTCGGTCAAGATCAGGGTAAGACCCGCAACTATGATGTCGAGCTCGGAATAAACCCGTGTTGATGAATTAGGCGGTCCCTCCAATATTGACATTTTGGGACTAAAATTGCTAAGATAGTCTCCCCCAATTAAACAGCCTGCCGTGTTAGCAACATCCGTAAATCCCCAAATTTAAAAGGTTAAATCTTCATTTTGGCAGCTGAAATTTCAGTATTTTGCCTGGTGAAGTTCCATGTTTTCTGATTTTGCCGGGTGCACTTTTTGGCCAAAAAACTGAACCAATGGTGAAGCCCCCTATTTGGATCCAACCCCTGGATCCAACTCGCGCAGCCTCCCGCCTCCAACTTCGTTGACGTCGAGGTCTTCGTCGGGGAAGCTGATGTTTGAGACGCTGGCGTTAGCATCAGCGATCTCGAAGGCCGCGGGGGTCCTGGGGTGAAGCAAGGGAGGGTGCTGCGGAAGACAAAGACCTGGGAACAAGTGCGAAAACCTGAGAGAAACCTATGAAAACCTGGGAAAAAGATGTGAAAAACTGGGGAAAACCTTGGAAACACCTGAGAAAAACTGGAAATGGATGCAAAAATGGATGAAACATGCAAAAGATGTTTGGGGAAGTTCAGAAAGTTCCAAAATGTTCCGAGAAGAAGTTCCAGCCACAGTGATTTCCCATTTTTAAGGAGGATGGCCTAACCTTGTCTCGCCCCATGGCACCTCATCTCCACTGTGCTGGAAAGGGAGTAGACCAAGAGGTGCGTCATACGCTCCTTTTGGGGCGGCTGGGGTGTCACTGGAAGTGTGAGATATCATCGATATCATCCCCGACTCAAGTGGCAGTGGGTCAAAACCCTATCCCCCTGGTGAACCCCAAAATAGCTGGTAAATGGATGTTCATCCCACTAAAAATGGTATTAATAGGTATTGACACATACCCAAGTTTGACAACTGAAGATCATCAATTTTTTGAGGAAGTTAGTTTTCCAACCCCGACTGTTGGCTGGGTCCATATTAGTGGGGGGCTGATAAAACCAATTGAAAGTGTGGATGACGTGGAGAAAAAAAAACTCTGGCTAAACTCAGCTGTGTTCAGAGAACCTGTCAAAAAAACTATTGAAAAACAGGAAAAAGTGAAGCCAAATCATCCAGTTACCCTCTGGTAGTCTAACATGGCTATGGAAAAATGCCCCATCTTCGATGATTATGATGATTTACCTCTTACTTCATTGGTGATGTTCGATAGCGGATCACTTGATCAGTCAACAAGTAAATCAAGCGCCGATGGAGATTCCACCGGAATATGGAGGAGTTCACCATTCACTCATCCCCAAAGGGGCCCTTTTAGTCTGAAGATGTTGGGAAAACCCATGGTTTCAACCCCAAAAAATATCCATTGGATGATCAAAAAGCCCTCTAAAATGACCATAGTATCAAGCTCCTCCATCTTCAAAAACACCCTCAGTTTCTGAAGGTTCAAAAAGTGGTCCGAAAAATCGCTGTGTAGCCAGGTGTAGCCATCATAAAAAGTGTCATTGATGGGGATTACCCTCTGGTAAATTAACATAGACCCTGGCATTTATCGGGTTTGGAAGATTTGTTTCCAGCAAAAAAACTGGGCTTTCAGGGTCTATGTGAATTTTACCAAAGGGTGGTAATAGCCATTAATCATCATTAACCACCATTAACCATCATTAACTCATTAACCATCCATTAACCATCATTACACCAATAACTCCATTATGTTAATGTATCAGAGGATAACCCAATTAACCCCATGTTCAGATCGCCATAGAGCCACTCTCCAACTGGACCCCCCACCTGAGGCAAGTTGTGAGGACCCAAGTCGACCCAGTCGGTCAGATTTCCTGGGTCCGAAAGGTGCATCCACCCTGATTTAATCAGGGGTGGTAACATGACTTACCCTCTGGTTAATGAATGGGATTTATAGTGATTTAATGGGATTTTATAGTGATTCAATGGGATATTAATGGGATATACCCTCTGGTTATGTCAAAATAGCTATTGAAGCCATGGCCCAGTCGATTTATAGTGGATTTACCCAGCTACATAGCATGGTGATTTTCCATGGTGATGTTAGTTTACCAGAGGGAAACTAGCAAAAAGTTTACCAAAAATGTGATTTGTTGATAGCTAAGTTGCTTCTTATAACTTGGTGAATTGTTGGGTTGATTGGGGGAAGATTTCAGGAACTACTTCGTGAATGTTAACGGGATAAACCTTCCCATCACCGGGGGGGATCTTCGTGGGATGAAGCTGCATGGTATGACTGTGGCAAAGTCAACCGAGGATGGGATCCAATCCCGGGTGGTCCTCAAAAAAGTTTCGGGACGGATCTTTTTCCAATGTGGCCATTCTCAAATTTCTTGCTCAAAAGATGGAACAGTCAATTCAAGGCCGAGAATTCAAGGCGTGTGAAAAGTGTGAAATGACTAAATGATTAAAGTCATCCGCATGCATCACCAAATCATCAACCATCAAACTGGTCTAGTTGTCTGAAAATTTGTGTTTTTTAGGGTTTTTTTCAACCATCAAATTTGGTGCTAGCCCATTTTTGGACAAACCCATATAACCCATATATAACCCATATTTATCCATATATTTCATGTTGTGTGTAAAACCCCTATTTCTGTTGGATGTATACCAATATCCCTCCAAAACGCTGGCGCCTGTCTGAGTGGTGGTTCGAGTACTCGTTGTGCCCAGCGTTTCGGTGTCCTGAGGCTTGTGGAATCCCGTTGGGCTATACCATGGTATTCCCTGGGGATGATTTTATCTATTTTAATAGTTCACCTGAATAGTTCGGCCATGGCTGGGGATGATTTCCCGAAAATTATGTAACATTATGTAACCATGATTGTAGGGAGAACAGTGAGGTCGTGATCAAATTTACCCAGATATAATGGAAGTTTTCACCCCTATTCCTGAGATGCACATCCAGGGTGGCTCTGGATAGGCCTCGCCACATGTTGACCATTCTTGGCGTTCACCGTTGTTTTCTGGTACCCTGCGGTTCACCCTAAAAAAATGCTGGGATTTATGGATTTTATCCCCTCAAGCCATATGGTATTCCAAGGTATTCCATAGGTTTTGGCCCATCCCCATCTAAGAAACCATGTCTCATACCACCAATAGATCCTAGGTCAGCTGCAGCTCAACTCTTCTCCCCTGACGGCCTTGAACCTGAACCTAAATCAACAGGATCTTTCTCAGCCTCACCGGCTCCTCACATACGAAAAAGTACACATCATACATAGCCAAACAGATTTTCAGGTCGACATATCAACAAATAAAACATGTCTACATCGCCTTCGCTTGAACCCCCCCATTCCCATTTCGCCAAAGTGGCATTGTATCCCAAGAAGAAACCCGCATCAAAGCTGTAGGACGTGGCTGAAGCACTGAGCTCACCCAAATAGAAGCGATCATCGCCTGTGGCCTGGAAGAAAAACATTCAACGGCTTGATGAAAAACTCAAAACGAATCAGGGAAACCAGGCGTTATCCAACCAACCAGAAATGCTTGCTGAAGCCTGGAAGTTTGCCACTGATCATCCCACTTTGGATCAGGAAGTGCTTGCAATCCTCTGAAAACCCATTGGGTATGTGTCAAAAATCAGCAGAACAACCAGGTCCTTTTTAAAAGGAACAATCAAAATTGGGCGCCAATTTTACTATTTCGAAAATTGATCATGATTATTATATATATATATCTTATTATCCACCAATAATAAGGTTGGTTTTCATGGCAAAAAAGGAAGAAACACCATCCTTTTTTCCATCCACCGGTCGGAAAAGGCAATCCCTAAAGGGATTCCTCCAATGACCATGGCAGTGGTACCCTCTACTCAAACATGGCACTTGAAAAGCCTCCATTTATGCATGCTTTTCCCATAAAAACCTCCATTTATAAAGATTTTCATGGGGAAAATCCTCTATGAATAACAAATGGTGGTTTTTCATGGGAAATTCATCTATGAATGGGGAAAAAACAATTGCTATGTTTGATTACCGAATGGTAAATCCCCTCTTGCACATGCAAATGTCCCACCAAAACTCTGGAATTCCCATTGCCAGCTGAAATTACCTGACGGCAATTCGCTGAAAACCCTCAGGTTGATTAAGATTCCCACCGTTTTCTCATGCCATATGTTCTTTCTCCAATGCAACATATGTTCCCACCGTTTTGATCTAACATTTCTTTGTGCAATGGCTATTCGAGATGAATTGGTCCTTATGTGCGAAAAAATAGAAAATAAAGACATTGTTTCCATCATCATTCTGTTCTCCAATTGATCAATGGCCATTTCAGGGACCTATATTGGAGGTACCTACCATATATAAGGCCTATGTAAGGCCTATGTAAGGAATTATCCCAGCAAAATATGGCCTTATATGCTACAGTACCTCCATCTGTTGGATCCTGAAGATCTCCCATTGAAGAAGTCAGGGTTGACCACTTCTATCATTAACACTTGAACAGAAAAGATGGTATGAGTCGAAACGCTGGTCCGTTCTGTTCACCCAAAAACTGGTGGGTGAATGTTCACCCAAGATATGGGATGTAATGTCAACCCTGGATTAATAAACTCCTAGGTTGTTTCATTGGGGGGATACCATTTAAGTCATTTAAGTATCAGATTATGACTTTTTGGGGAGTACCCCCGTAATTAATAAACCATGGTTTAGTCTCATCCGGGGTTTAATTTGGGATGTATACCCTCTGGTAAATTAACCTAACTATGGAAAATCACCATGCTATCAATGGGTAAATCCACTATAAATAGCCATTTTCAATAGCTATTTTGACATAACTAGAGGGTATATCCCATTAATATCCCATTGAATCACTATAAAATCCCATTAAATCAGAGGGTAGGTGTATATATCCCATCATCTCCCGCGTTGATGGTGAAATTTCCCACCATGAATCCCCATGAATCTCTGCCATCACAGTAAATAATTGCCCCAGGTGTTTGTTCCTGTGAAAAACCTTGGTTTATCATTGGATATCACCAGACATTTTGTATACATAACATCATGTAATATGCTCTATATATATATAACAATCACTGTACAGAATATATAGACTATTCTATATATAACTATTCTATATATATATATACTGTATATATATTTGTGTGTTGTTAATATATATATATATGTATACAGTAAATAACATGATACAATTGTGTGTGACCCGGTGACGATATGTTTCCCCACAGAAAAACCGCGATCGACTCAAGTCACTGAAGTGGCGAGGTAGACGCTGTACTTCACCACAGGACCAATGGTCCTGGCAATGGAAAAAATTGGGCAACAATCCTGGGAAATGAGCTTTGCAATATACCTGGAAAGCCATCATGACCAGAAAATTTTGTGTTTTTGGCTTTCCAGGTGTATATATAATATAATATAATATAATATAATTTAATATAATATAATATAATATAATATATATATAAATGTATCCGCTTTATATAAATATTTACCAATGTTGCGTCGTTGTTTTCATGATATGGTGAACCATACTTGGGCAAGAGGTTGATTCATTGGAGATAATATTAATGCAATTTACATATTTATCAATGAACCGACAAACGGAATATATGCCATTATATACCCATGAACCAACACATGGTCAGCCCAGGTATGAAAGTATCCGACTTGAGGGTCATAACTCTCTTGCGCCATACCTATTTTCAAAAAGAAGAAGAAGACTGAAACTGAGTGAAACAAACAAGTTTCCCACCGCCAAAAAAAAAGTTGGGAATGGGAACATGTAGCAACCTTCCGCAGCAAGTTTTTCCAACCTGAGATGTTTACCTTCGGATATAGCATATGATATAGAAAAATAGCAACCCAAACAAAAAATGATAAATTAGTGATAAAAGGTTGGTTCCTATATAATTAGTGATACTATGATTTGCTTAGTGATACTATATAACAGCTAGAATAGTGATAAATTACTCAAATCTGTTCTTTTCGGGTGCTACTATGTATGAATATACATGTATCTTGCTGAATTACTACAATTCACCAAGCTGTTATCATAGCTGTTATCATACAGCCATTTGGGGATGATTCCCCTTACTAAGCATCTTTCCAGTGGTTGTCTTACACATCATGTATCATCTCAATCTATGAAGATATCATCTCAATCTGGGTCGAATTGCTGGGTGATTCTGACATTCTCCCCCTCCTGGTCAAAAATCCCAACAAAAACCATGTACCATCTGGTTATTTAACAGTTCGCCATGGAAAGATCCACCATTTTTAAGAACGGTAAACCATCTATTTCTATGGGCCATCTATACCATGGCTATGTTAGTCATAACCAGAGGGTAATGTCTGATAAATATCCATAAATGATCACGATTTTCTATGGGATCTGGATAAATTATGTCACAATTCACGAAGCTTGGGGATGATTCCCCAAAAATATTCATCATTCCAGAATTGTCTTTATTTTGCTTCTGATCAAATTCATCCAGATGGGGATTCCAACTAAGTTGTTGATGCTTAAACCATAGTTAAATCGTGTTAGATCAGGTCTAAATCATGTCAAATCAGGTGTTAGATCAGGTTTAAATCATGTTAAATCAGGTTCAAATCTCCATCTCTTCCAGTGAAATCATCCTAGATTTTCTTCCACGGATCCTGGGCACGGTCCAGGTCAGATCACCTCCAATTTCACCTGCGACAAAATCCGCAGGAGTTACCCTGAAATGTTGGGCCAACTAGTGGGATAGTTGCCCCTTATGATTTCCAGGGAGAACAGTGAAGTACAGAAGTACACTATCAAACTGTACTATGAACAGAAACCATAGTTGATATGACAGTTGTTCATAACTTCTACTATTTTTATTTCATAGTTACTACCCAGATTACTGATGATTACTGTATTCGAGATCTGTCCAGATGTTTTTCCACATCACATCAGTTCACTGCCCGCGGGACCCACAAAATGGGGACAATGGAGTTCACCGTGCCTTTCGGTGCGCGCCGATGTTTTTTATGTCAGCTTTGGATCAAAAGATGTTTAGTCAAATGATCCAAATGCTGTAGTAGTTCAATCAAGTATGTTTGGCTTGGTAGTTACAAATGTAAACAGTCAAACACTTCAGGTGTGCTTTCGATCCCAATGTTTGGAGTTAAAATAAATTTAAGAAAAACATGTGGATGAAATCCACAAAATCAATGTCAGCTGCCTGGTGGATCAAATTGTAACACACGCACCAATCCAGTCAAAATACAGCAGGTTCCAGGAAAATGTGCGGGGTTCAAACGTGGGGCACCAAGCAAACCCAGTTGTGTTTTTCGTAATTGTTGATATATATATATATATGAAAGACATGATTGTCCCATCCATACCAGTGTTTTTTGGAGTGCTTGGGTTCACACTGGAGGAGGCCTTTGCCAAAGCCTATGCCCGCCCCGCACAAATATCTGTCACTAGCTCTGTGTCAAACCACAAAGGCCTTCGCGGACTACCATCTTGGTAGCACACTTTTCGGTATCTTTTTGGGGGTTGCTAGATAATGCTACACAGCTCATGATATATTTGTAGTCTGTAGTACTTACAGATAGGCATATCCAAATATCTATGGTATATAAATATGTATACTTAACAGATATATATATATAGTTCATATAATAGTTAGTGAAATATCATAGTTAAGTGTATATATATATAGTTAAATTCTCTAAACCTGTCATCCGCGTAGGAGGTCTCATAACCGTCCGGTCCCACCTTGGTCCAGATCCAAGTCCACCAGCGTCAGGTCGGACACCGTGAAGTCTAAGGTGGCCCCCTGTGCCGGGAGTCCACATGGCCATGGCGGTTTTTTGGAGTTTTCATGGGATATACCCTCTGGTAAATTAACATAGACCCTAGCAGATGGGGGTTGGAAGACTAGTTTCCATTGGAAATTGGTGATTTTCAGGGTCTATGTTTATTTACCAGAGGGTAATCATGGGATTTTCATAGTAAACTAACATGAATCTTACCTATTAAAAATTGTGATTTTCCATAGCTATGCTAAATCACCAGAGGGTATCATGGGATTTTCATGGGATACAATCATGGGAATATGTTTCATCCAAGAAGCAATGGAAGATCATGGGGTTTCTTATGGGGATGAATGTCGGGAATGAATGGAACACACACACACATATATTATATATGGGGCTATAAGATGGGATTATAATAACAAAACAAACAATGGAATATCACAGGATTTCACGGGGAAGAATGTGGATTTATAGATATTTAGCCAGGAATAATCGTGGCATAATAGTGGGACTATAATGGATGTGTATATTATACATATATATATATACATATATATATATATATATACATATATATATACATATATCCAACATGATGATCTGGGGTTTGAACATGGGAAACCCCCAAATAATCCAATGGTTTATCCATTGATTTTTCATGCATGTCCCAACTATTCAATGGACGTTTTAGTTGGAGGTATCCCCCACGACCCAAAGATTGAAGATGTTTTGTTGGGATTGGCAGGTCAGTCCAACTGTGAAGATCACTGTGGGGGATCATCCCACTTAGTATCTGAGTAATTGGGGTTAATTCAGCCATTTAATGGGGATTTCGCACCGGACCGGCGGACTTACCAGGATCATTGAGTCATTGAGTGGTTACTAACTTTCCGGATGATCCTCCAACAACCAATTAGATCATCGACCATCCCATGAAATACAGCCATGGCTAGTTGGAAAATGCCCCATTGAGTTCGATGGTTTTCCCATGAAAAGACAAATTCTGTGTGTATGTATGTGTGTATATATATATATATACATATCTATCTACAGTGTATGTGTAATTGCATGTATATGTGTAGTTATATGTATAGATGTAATTATATGTATAGGATTTTCAATTGCCATGTTTGATCACCAGAGGTATGAGGGTGAAACTCTATGTCTATCCTGCGGATCCCTAATTTTGGAAAGAATTGTGGTTTTTTCAGCTCGTCGACGAGGATAAAATCGCCTCGTCTACATCTTTCATGTAAGGCTTTGGTTCGTCCACTGTTCGACGAGGTTCGCTGGTGCCTTTCTGAATATCGAGAACTTTTAGCTAGAAGCTTCTCATCAGTGATCATCAGTGATCAACAGTGATCAACAGTCATCAACAGTAATCACCAGTAATCAACAGTGATCAACAGTGATCAACAGTGTAAAGATGTCGACCTGTAAGATTTCACTGTTCTGTTATTCATTATGGCAAACCTGCATGTTGGTGCAGCCCCGTGCGGCTGAAAGATTGGATACCTGCTACTTTTATCGGTGCCATAAAATACGGGTACTTATTGTATAGACAGTGTGCGTATACATATCTGTATCTACATGTATATTTATATGATTAAAATTCCAAAATAATAGTAGTAATAATAATATATATATACTCTAGATGTTTTTCACCACAACCTACCAGAAATTCCGTCCCCTTGTCGCCTGCAGGGTGAGGAGGCCCGGGGAGGTGGACACGCAGAGCTGCGATTGCGAATAGATCGCGATGCGCTCGTAGACGCTCCGCGCCATGGACGGAACCTCGGGTCTAAGCCCCGAACTTTTTGGAAAAAAAACGGGAGCTTTTGTTTTCGGATAGAATGGAATATCAATGGAATATCAATGAAATATAAATGAGATATAAATGAAATATAAATGAAATATAAATGAAATATAAATGGAATATCAATGAAATATAAATGAAATATAAATGAAATATATACATATCATATATTTGATATATGTAAATGAAATATAAATGAAATATTGATGGATGTTGACCCTCCGGAAATCAAAAGTGGCCAGTGGCTCGAAAATCCCCGGCACGGCCTAGCCGCTGGAACATTCCCGTAGGATTTGGCTGAAAGTATATTGAACCTCCCATCTGGTTATGACTAACATAGCCATGGA